>CAMAPF010000170.1:0-37500 GCA_945859915.1 Cuscuta epithymum
GGATTGGCTTGAGAAGCATCATGCTAGGGTCGATTGCTACACAAAGATACTTGAACTCGAAGGCGATGAAGGGGTAACCTTACGCTTCGAGGGGGATCGGGCCAAATCCAATAGTTGTATCATATCCGCCGTAAGAGCTAGGAGTATGATGAGAAAGGGTTGCCACGCATATCTAGCATACGTGGTAGACAAAACAAAAGAAGAGACGAGCATTGATGATGTGAGGGTGGTATGCAAGTATCCGGATGTCTTTCCAAAGGACTTACCGGGACTTCCACCCGATAGGGAGATTGAATTTGTGATCGAGGTCGAGCCCGGCACCAAACCAATCTCCATACCGCCATACCGTATGGCACCCGCAGAACTTAACGAGTTAAAAACCCAATTGCAAGAGCTTTTGGATAACGGTTTCATTAGACCAAGTCACTCCCCGTGGGGAGCACCAGTCCTTTTTGTGAAGAAGAAGGATGGAACACTTCGAATGTGCATTGACTATCGTCAACTGAACAAGGTCACAATCAAGAATAGGTATCCTTTGCCTAGGATTGATGACTTGTTTGATCAACTACGAGGAGCAACCGTGTTTTCAAAGATTGACTTGAGGTCGGGATACCATCAATTGAAGATTAAGGAGGAGGACATACCGAAGAGTGCTTTCCGCACAAGGTATGGGCATTTTGAGTTCCTTGTTATGTCGTTTGGGTTAACAAACGCCCCGGCGGCATTCATGGACTTGATGAACCGAGTGTTTCACAAATACTTGGACCGATTCGTGATCGTGTTCATAGATGACATCTTGATCTACTCAAAGAGTGAGGAAGAACATGAGGAGCACTTGATACTCGTTCTCGAGACACTACGGGAGAAGCAACTCTATGCCAAATTTTCCAAATGTGAATTTTGGCTTAAGGAGATTGGCTTTCTCGGGCATGTGGTTTCGGGATCGGGAATTGCGGTTGATAACAAGAAAATAGAAGCCATTACCGAATGGGAGAGGCCAAAGAACGTCAAGGAAATTCGTAGTTTTCTTGGGTTGGCAGGCTACTACAGAAAGTTCGTGGAGAAGTTCTCCGTTTTGGCATCACCATTGACGAAGCTCACTCGTAAAGGAGCTAAGTTTGTATGGGATGACAAATGTGAGAAAGGTTTCATTGAACTAAAGAGGAGATTGACCGAGGCACCGGTACTCGCATTACCCAAGCAGGGTATAGGGTACGATGTCTATAGTGATGCCAGCATCCAAGGGTTTGGATGTGTGTTGATGCAGAATGGGAGGGTAATTGCCTATGCTTCACGACAGTTGAAGAAACATGAGGTAAATTATCCTACTCATGATTTGGAGCTCGGGGCAGTGGTGTTTGCACTTAAGATATGGAGACATTATCTCTACGGGGAGACATGTCATATATACACTGACCATAAGAGTTTGAAATACGTGTTCACTCAGAAAGAGCTGAACATGAGACAGAGGCGATGGATGGAGCTGATAAAAGACTACCATCTTATCATTGAGTACCATCCAGGCAAGGCCAATGTGGTGGCAGATGCCTTGAGCCGGAAGAGCTCATCTGGGGCATTGATAGCTAATTTGAGGGCTTTAAGAGCCCAACTGGAGGTATCCAGCAATGGAGCCTTATTGGCCCGGTTTGAGGTGAGACCTACTTTAATTGATGAGATCAAGAAGGGTCAGGAAACTGACGAGGAAATCATGAGGATCCGGGAGCGCATGCAAGCGGGACCAGTGGAGGACTTCAGGGAAAGAGATGATGGTCTCTTACTATTTCGTGAGCGAGTGTGTGTACCGGCAGATAATGAGCTCCGAAAGTCCATCTTAAAGGAAGCTCATTCATCGGCTTATGCCATGCACCCGGGGGGCACGAAGATGTACCGTGACTTGAAAGAGAGTTACTGGTGGTCCGGTATGAAGAGGGAAATAGCCGAGTACATCAGTCGGTGCCTTACTTGCCAGCAAGTTAAGGCAGAACATCAGCATCCAGCGGGGTTATTGCAGCCACTTCCCATTCCAGAATGGAAATGGGAACACGTGACTATGGATTTTGTGGTAGGGCTACCACGAACTGTGAGGAACTATGATGCCGTATGGGTTGTGGTTGATAGGCTCACGAAGAGTGCACATTTTTTACCTATCAACACTACCTATGCACTTGAGAGATTAGCCAAATTGTATGTGGATGAGATCGTGAGGCTACATGGGGTTCCTATAACCATTGTATCCGACAGGGATCCACGATTCACATCACGATTCTGGCCGAAGTTCCAGGAGTCCATGGGAACGAAGTTGAAGTTCAGCACTGCTTTTCATCCCCAGACAGATGGGCAATCCGAGAGGGTTATACAGATTTTGGAGGATATGTTGAGAGCTTGTGCATTGGAGTTCCAAGGAAGTTGGGACAACCATTTAGCACTCGTTGAGTTTGCCTATAACAACAGTTATCAGGCAAGTATCGGCATGCCTCCATACGAAGCATTGTATGGGAGAAAATGTCGTACACCGTTGTGTTGGGATGAGGTTGGCATGGCCAAGCTCGAGAGCACGGAATTGGTGGAGATCACCAAGTCAAAGGTGAAGGTAATTCGAGAGAGGCTTAAGGCGGCCCAGGATAGACAGAAGAGCTATGCCGATAAGCGCCGGAGAGCCTTGGAATTTCAGGTGGGGGATGAGGTATTCTTGAAAGTTTCACCTTGGAAAGGAATCATCCGGTTCCAAAGCCGAGGGAAACTTAACCCACGATACATTGGGCCATTTGTGATTCTTGAAAGAATCGGGGCCGTGGCATACCGATTACAGTTGACTCCAGAATTGGAGAAGATACATAACGTGTTCCACGTGTCTATGCTAAAGAAATATGTACCGGACCCGTCTCACGTGTTGGAGAAACCACCCGTGGAGATACGGGAGGACTTGAACTATACCGTACGACCGGTGAGAATACTTGATAGGCAAGTAAAGAAACTAAGGAGCAAGAAAGTTCCAATGGTTAAGATCCTTTGGAAGAGTGACCGAGTTGAAGAAGAAACTTGGGAAACAGAAGCCTTGATGAAGGAGCAATATGCATTTCTGTTTGAATAAGCATTTGTGAATTTCGGGGACGAAATTCCCGTTAAGGGGGGGTGAACTTGTGACACCGCACCCGATTGTACTTGAAATTTAAAGAGGATATGAATTTGAATTTCCTAGCAAATAAAATTCATATAATCGATTGGCATATTTAATTAATGCATGATTAATTAAATTATATATCGGGTCCATTATATGAGAATGGGCTACCAAATATTTAGTTGGGGCATCATAATAAAATTATAGGAGTCCAATAAAACGCCAACCGAAGTTGATAAAAATATTTGGACAACCCGAGTGCTATTTTGGCCCAACCTGCCAAAAATAGCAGGAATAATTTGGGAGGGACTTTCTACACCCACTTGGGGTATCCTACACACTGATTAGACTCAAAATAAGGGAGGGGGACCACACCATTTGGTTGTGTGCGGATGATTGAGAGGGAAGTCTCCTAGAGACACTCCCATGTTCCAAACTCTCCATCCACTATTGAGAGTTGATTGAGGAGGCTCTCCCACCCACTTCTTGCACTCATTCGAACCACACAAGAGGGAAGAGCTCCAGGGTGTTATCTCAACAAGGCTAAGGTAGAGGGAGCATCAAGAAGGAAACCCCAACAAGAAAGAGCAAGAAGAAGAGGTAAGAACACCACTTCTACTCTTTTTACTAGTTTTGTTGCATGATTTCTAAGAAATCATGTGGTGGATCAAACATGGAGTTCTACACGTTTAAAAGTGTGGAATAATGTTATATAGGGGTGGTATTTAACTTAGGAGAGTCGTGGAATCGATAGGAGTTGGAACCACCGGAAACCGCCAAGGAGAAGAAGCTGTTCGTAGTTGCAGACTACGAAAGCCGCCCGGCTTTTGGTGAAAGCCGCCCGGCTTTGGGCTACTGTCCAGGATTTTTGCCTTCAATCGGCCTAGAACGGGGATTGATCGAGGGGCTTAGCAAAGGCAACTATTGTAGCACATCACAAGGTGAGGATGACTGACTTATTGTAGCACATCACAAGGTGAGGATGACTGACTATGTTGTTTATAATCTTTGGGTTAATTTCGTGAGATTACCTAAAGTAATTAAATGTTATTTTCATGGATTATTAATGATTAATAATGCCTAAATGAAAATATTGTTGTCAATGAATAAAGGAGCATAATATACAAATTTAAGGATAAATTGTGTATGATTATGTAATATGAGTATATTGGCTTGATGAAGGGATTAACTATGAATATTATGTTGAAATATAATTTTAACTTCATATAAGGATATATGAGTGATTAAAGATTATATTTTGTATATTGATATGAACTATATTTTCAATGGAAAATTAGTTTGAGAATTGTCTATATGACCATGAACTGAAATGAGATTTTGTTGGAATTTATCCGACTAGTATAATGGTACTAGTCGGGGTTTTGGAATGAAATATGTTAGAATTGATCCAAGGTTTGGATTGTAAATTGTTGAGCCTTAAGTAGTCTTAAGAGATACTAAGGTGGATAAGTGATGCTAGGGGTAGTCCTTAAGGGATACCCAAGATAAAGTGAATAATAAATTGATCCTAGGAATAGGATTGGCCTACGGGTGTATTCGGTAGTCTTTGAGGATTAGCCGATAGAGTATTGGTAATTAGTAAGGACCATGGCCCTTCCCGACTCTAGAGAGCGGGGTTGGATAGCATGGACTTACATCGTGATCACGGGTTAGGGTGGAATCCGAACCGGAGACCTTACGAGGCTCCCGACAGCGGTAACACATAAGATAGGACCCCGAATGGACCTTACCTTCCTACGGGATGATGGGTATGAGTTCAGGGGCGGGATGTTGGACTCCGGCCCGAGAGCCCGGTGAGGCCTCGGAGAGCGGTGACAAGTCTCGTAAAGGATGATAAGACCTACGGGCGGTGTCGTGCTAACGACGGGTATAATGAAATATATGAAATGGGCCGTGTGCCGACAAATAAATAAATTTACTTATTATAGAGATAATAAGTGGGAAATATAAATTATTATTTATATTATGATATCACCCTATTTTGAGGGTCTTAGAAATTGAAACATTGATTATACTTGGTATAGTTGTCATTGTACTTGTCAAATGCTTCCAAGTACTGACCTCCCCTTCACGGGGGAGGCCACCTCACAGTTTCAGGTAGGGAGTAAAGCTTGCTACCATCGCCCGTTGCTTCGGGGAGCTCAGGGAGAGAAGACGTGGTTCGTGCTTCCTCCGTTCTATTTTTAAAACATTAAATTAATGCTCATGGATATTATTTTGAATAATTATTTGGGGCTTGTACGCCCATGTTGCCGAAGTGTGGCATAAACACTTGTATTAAACGTTTCCGCTGATTTAAATGATTATTTTACATTATGTTTGTTTATGGATGTACTATTGTGAATGATATTCAAGACGCCTAGTATAGTATGGATGAGTTGGACTGCGGTTGACTATTCGTACTGTACGGCGGGTTGTTGACGTGTCCGGTAGGTCCGGGGCGTGACACTGAACCCTGAACCCTGAACCCTGAACCCTGAACCCTGAACCCTGAACCCTGGACCCTGGACCCTGGACCCTGGACCCTGGACCCTGGACCCTGGACCCTGGACCCTGGACCCTGGACCCTGGACCCTGGACCCTGGACCCTGGACCCTGGACCCTGGACCCTGGACCCTGGACCCTGGACCCTGGACCCTGGACCCTGGACCCTGGACCCTGGACCCTGGACCCTGGACCCTGGACCCTGGACCCTGGACCCTGGACCCTGGACCCTGGACCCTGGACCCTGGACCCTGGACCCTGGACCCTGGACCCTGGACCCTGGACCCTGGACCCTGGACCCTGGACCCTGGACCCTGGACCCTGGACCCTGGACCCTGGACCCTGGACCCTGGACCCTGGACCCTGGACCCTGGACCCTGGACCCTGGACCCTGGACCCTGGACCCTGGACCCTGGACCCTGGACCCTGGACCCTGGACCCTGGACCCTGGACCCTGGACCCTGGACCCTGGACCCTGGACCCTGGACCCTGGACCCTGGACCCTGGACCCTGGACCCTGGACCCTGGACCCTGGACCCTGGACCCTGGACCCTGGACCCTGGACCCTGGACCCTGGACCCTGGACCCTGGACCCTGGACCCTGGACCCTGGACCCTGGACCCTGGACCCTGGACCCTGGACCCTGGACCCTGGACCCTGGACCCTGGACCCTGGACCCTGGACCCTGGACCCTGGACCCTGGACCCTGGACCCTGGACCCTGGACCCTGGACCCTGGACCCTGGACCCTGGACCCTGGACCCTGGACCCTGGACCCTGGACCCTGGACCCTGGACCCTGGACCCTGGACCCTGGACCCTGGACCCTGGACCCTGGACCCTGGACCCTGGACCCTGGACCCTGGACCCTGGACCCTGGACCCTGGACCCTGGACCCTGGACCCTGGACCCTGGACCCTGGACCCTGGACCCTGGACCCTGGACCCTGGACCCTGGACCCTGGACCCTGGACCCTGGACCCTGGACCCTGGACCCTGGACCCTGGACCCTGGACCCTGGACCCTGGACCCTGGACCCTGGACCCTGGACCCTGGACCCTGGACCCTGGACCCTGGACCCTGGACCCTGGACCCTGGACCCTGGACCCTGGACCCTGGACCCTGGACCCTGGACCCTGGACCCTGGACCCTGGACCCTGGACCCTGGACCCTGGACCCTGGACCCTGGACCCTGGACCCTGGACCCTGGACCCTGGACCCTGGACCCTGGACCCTGGACCCTGGACCCTGGACCCTGGACCCTGGACCCTGGACCCTGGACCCTGGACCCTGGACCCTGGACCCTGGACCCTGGACCCTGGACCCTGGACCCTGGACCCTGGACCCTGGACCCTGGACCCTGGACCCTGGACCCTGGACCCTGGACCCTGGACCCTGGACCCTGGACCCTGGACCCTGGACCCTGGACCCTGGACCCTGGACCCTGGACCCTGGACCCTGGACCCTGGACCCTGGACCCTGGACCCTGGACCCTGGACCCTGGACCCTGGACCCTGGACCCTGGACCCTGGACCCTGGACCCTGGACCCTGGACCCTGGACCCTGGACCCTGGACCCTGGACCCTGGACCCTGGACCCTGGACCCTGGACCCTGGACCCTGGACCCTGGACCCTGGACCCTGGACCCTGGACCCTGGACCCTGGACCCTGGACCCTGGACCCTGGACCCTGGACCCTGGACCCTGGACCCTGGACCCTGGACCCTGGACCCTGGACCCTGGACCCTGGACCCTGGACCCTGGACCCTGGACCCTGGACCCTGGACCCTGGACCCTGGACCCTGGACCCTGGACCCTGGACCCTGGACCCTGGACCCTGGACCCTGGACCCTGGACCCTGGACCCTGGACCCTGCACCCTGAACCCTGCACCCTGAACCCTGAACCCTGAACCCTGAACCCTGAACCCTGAACCCTGAACCCTGAACCCTGAACCCTGAACCCTGAACCCTGAACCCTGAACCCTGAACCCTGAACCCTGAACCCTGAACCCTGAACCCTGAACCCTGAACCCTGAACCCTGAACCCTGAACCCTGAACCCTGAACCCTGAACCCTGAACCCTGAACCCTGAACCCTGAACCCTGAACCCTGAACCCTGAACCCTGAACCCTGAACCCTGAACCCTGAACCCTGAACCCTGAACCCTGAACCCTGAACCCTGAACCCTGAACCCTGAACCCTGAACCCTGAACCCTGAACCCTGAACCCTGAACCCTGAACCCTGAACCCTGAACCCTGAACCCTGAACCCTGAACCCTGAACCCTGAACCCTGAACCCTGAACCCTGAACCCTGAACCCTGAACCCTGAACCCTGAACCCTGAACCCTGAACCCTGAACCCTGAACCCTGAACCCTGAACCCCGAACCCTGAACCCTGAACCCCGAACCCCGAACCCCGAACCCCGAACCCCGAACCCCGAACCCCGAACCCCGAACCCCGAACCCCGAACCCCGAACCCCGAACCCCGAACCCCGAACCCCGAACCCCGAACCCCGAACCCCGAACCCCGAACCCCGAACCCCGAACCCCGAACCCCGAACCCCGAACCCTGAACCCTGAACCCTGAACCGTGAACCCTGAACCCTGAACCGTGAACCCTGAACCCTGAACCCTGAACCCTGAACCCTGAACCCTGAACCCTGAACCCTGAACCCTGAACCCTGAACCCTGAACCCTGAACCCTGAACCCTGAACCCTGAACCCTGAACCCTGAACCCTGAACCCTGAACCCTGAACCCTGAACCCTGAACCCTGAACCCTGAACCCTGAACCCTGAACCCTGAACCCTGAGCCCTGAGCCCTGAGCCCTGAGCCCTGAGCCCTGAGCCCTGAGCCCTGAGCCCTGAGCCCTGAGCCCTGAGCCCTGAGCCCTGAGCCCTGAGCCCTGAGCCCTGAGCCCTGAGCCCTGAGCCCTGAGCCCTGAGCCCTGAGCCCTGAGCCCTGAGCCCTGAGCCCTGAGCCCTGAGCCCTGAGCCCTGAGCCCTGAGCCCTGAGCCCTGAGCCCTGAGCCCTGAGCCCTGAGCCCTGAGCCCTGAGCCCTGAGCCCTGAGCCCTGAGCCCTGAGCCCTGAGCCCTGAGCCCTGAGCCCTGAGCCCTGAGCCCTGAGCCCTGAGCCCTGAGCCCTGAGCCCTGAACCCTGAACCCTGAACCCTGAACCCTGAACCCTGAACCCTGAACCCTGAACCCTGAACCCTGAACCCTGAACCCTGAACCCTGAACCCTGAACCCTGAACCCTGAACCCTGAACCCTGAACCCTGAACCCTGAACCCTGAACCCTGAACCCTGAACCCTGAACCCTGAACCCTGAACCCTGAACCCTGAACCCTGAACCCTGAACCCTGAACCCTGAACCCTGAACCCTGAACCCTGAACCCTGAACCCTGAACCCTGAACCCTGAACCCTGAACCCTGAACCCTGAACCCTGAACCCTGAACCCTGAACCCTGAACCCTGAACCCTGAACCCTGAACCCTGAACCCTGAACCCTGAACCCTGAACCCTGAACCCTGAACCCTGAACCCTGAACCCTGAACCCTGAACCCTGAACCCTGAACCCTGAACCCTGAACCCTGAACCCTGAACCCTGAACCCTGAACCCTGAACCCTGAACCCTGAACCCTGAACCCTGAACCCTGAACCCTGAACCCTGAACCCTGAACCCTGAACCCTGAACCCTGAACCCTGAACCCTGAACCCTGAACCCTGAACCCTGAACCCTGAACCCTGAACCCTGAACCCTGAACCCTGAACCCTGAACCGTGAACCCTGAACCCTGAACCGTGAACCGTGAACCCTGAACCCTGAACCCTGAACCCTGAACCCTGAACCGTGAACCGTGAACCCTGAACCGTGAACCCTGAACCCTGAACCCTGAACCCTGAACCCTGAACCCTGAACCCTGAACCCTGAACCCTGAACCCTGAACCCTGAACCCTGAACCCTGAACCCTGAACCCTGAACCCTGAACCCTGAACCCTGAACCCTGAACCCTGAACCCTGAACCCTGAACCCTGAACCCTGAACCCTGAACCCTGAACCCTGAACCCTGAACCCTGAGCCCTGAGCCCTGAGCCCTGAGCCCTGAGCCCTGAGCCCTGAGCCCTGAGCCCTGAGCCCTGAGCCCTGAGCCCTGAGCCCTGAGCCCTGAGCCCTGAGCCCTGAGCCCTGAGCCCTGAGCCCTGAGCCCTGAGCCCTGAGCCCTGAGCCCTGAGCCCTGAGCCCTGAGCCCTGAGCCCTGAGCCCTGAGCCCTGACCCCTGACCCCTGAGCCCTGAGCCCTGAGCCCTGAGCCCTGAGCCCTGAGCCCTGAGCCCTGAGCCCTGAGCCCTGAGCCCTGAGCCCTGACCCCTGACCCCTGAACCCTGAACCCTGAACCCTGAACCCTGAACCCTGAACCCTGAACCCTGAACCCTGAACCCTGAACCCTGAACCCTGAACCCTGAACCCTGAACCCTGAACCCTGAACCCTGAACCCTGAACCCTGAACCCTGAACCCTGAACCCTGAACCCTGAACCCTGAACCCTGAACCCTGAACCCTGAACCCTGAACCCTGAACCCTGAACCCTGAACCCTGAACCCTGAACCCTGAACCCTGAACCCTGAACCCTGAACCCTGAACCCTGAACCCTGAACCCTGAACCCTGAACCCTGAACCCTGAACCCTGAACCCTGAACCCTGAACCCTGAACCCTGAACCCTGAACCCTGAACCCTGAACCCTGAACCCTGAACCCTGAACCCTGAACCCTGAACCCTGAACCCTGAACCCTGAACCCTGAACCCTGAACCCTGAACCCTGAACCCTGAACCCTGAACCCTGAACCCTGAACCCTGAACCCTGAACCCTGAACCCTGAACCCTGAACCCTGAACCCTGAACCCTGAACCCTGAACCCTGAACCCTGAACCCTGAACCCTGAACCCTGAACCCTGAACCCTGAACCCTGAACCCTGAACCCTGAACCCTGAACCCTGAACCCTGAACCCTGAACCCTGAACCCTGAACCCTGAACCCTGAACCCTGAACCCTGAACCCTGAACCCTGAACCCTGAACCCTGAACCCTGAACCCTGAACCCTGAACCCTGAACCCTGAACCCTGAACCCTGAACCCTGAACCCTGAACCCTGAACCCTGAACCCTGAACCCTGAACCCTGAACCCTGAACCCTGAACCCTGAACCCTGAACCCTGTTGGTCCCGTTTAGTATGGTAATCAGTCTAGAGGGGGGGGTGAATAGACTGATTGGTTTTTCAAACTTTCTCTAAGTCCAAAATGACTTATCCGAGAATGTCTGATTCTGGTGACAGAGAAAGGCTGGTTCTGATATCAGAACTGGCCTTGGCAGCGGATTCTGATCTGTCCGGGTAGCCTCAGAAACACTAAGGCAAATGCCTTTCTGATAACTCTGAAAACAAGATCTGCTGAGCACAGATTCCAAATCTTAGAGTTACCAGTTAATATCCTAAGTGCAGAAATATAAATTTCAGTAAAGTAAATGACACCGGATATTTTTATAGTGGTTCAAGGAACAACGCGTTCCTCTAGTCCACTGTTCCACTAGCTTTGAAGTAGATCGGTTACAAAGCTAAATCCTAGCACTTAAGAAGTTCTCCACGCCTTCTTCAAGTCTAGTTGTCACCCGGGATGCAATCCTGCTTCCTGATGACTGGTCCTTTCACTCAGCTTCCCGGAAGTATCACCACTTCACTACTGCAGTTACTTGGACGCCCTTCTTTGCAGAAGATGTTCTGAAAACAGAGTTTTCTCCAACTTGCTTCGTTACAAGAGATATGTAGTTGAAGTTCTTGAAGTGTTGAAGAAACAGGATGAACTTTGCTGAGTGTTGGGGTTTGAGGTTATGAATATTAGAGTCTTCCCAACGTAAGCCTGTCTTGTTGAGGATTGTGGAGTTTGAATCTCAAGAGAGCTTGAAAATAAGATGAGCAAAAGTTGTAGCAAAGTTATTTTCCTGTTCTTCGGTGAGTAGCTTATATACTGGGGTTGTCTGCCCGTTGGAGGAGGAGACAACTGCATTAAATGCGCGTACTGTTGACTTGACCGCCGTTTTGGAAGGTTTCTATTTTTATAATATATCTTCCCGGATTCCTTGGTCAATCATTTGCAATCAATCCTTCAGCGTATCAGGCTCATTTAATGTGCATTAAATGCTTTCCTTTCATGCACAGTCTTCTAGCCGTTGGATGTTTTTACCTGTTGGATTCATAGCTGTTGGATGTTACTTGAAATCTTCTAAGTGTTAGTCGGGCTCTGATCAGGCTCTTCTGATGTGTTGGATTCTGATGGCTTACTGAAGAGTTGAGTTCTGAAGGCTTTCTGATTTCTGACTGAACTCTAACTCAGACTCTGATAGGTCCGCTGATGAGTACCTCTGATCTGTAACTCTCATTGGTTATCAGATGTCCAAGCTTATCAGCAATTCTCATGGTGCAACTCTGATGGACTTCTGATAAGAGAACTCTGATGGAGCAGTTCTCACAGAGCAAGTCTGGTCGAGCAGTTCTGATGCACTTCTGATTTGATCCAAAACAGAGCAACTCTGATCGTCGACTACACTAATACTCACAATTGAAAATTCTAATACATAAAATCTAATTGGGGGTGATCTAACTTTCTAATCCTATAGCATCATCAAAATCTAATTACATTTATTCCTTACAATTTCCCCCTTTTTGATGATGCCAAAACCCTTAAACTATTTCCAGAGAAGTGCCTTCCACCATGAAGGAAAATAAGTTAAAAATAAACTTTCATTTAGAATCTTGGTGGGCACTTGGCATAGGAAAATAGTAAGAGTAAGATACAATCAATCACGCAATAAACAAATAAGGAAAGAAAGCAATAGATAACATAATATATGATATAGCCATGCAAATTAGAGGCAGAGAGGTTATTCTTATTAATCAGAGTTTTACAAGTAAGAAATGCAAAAGAGATAAAGTTTAGAAATCTTCCTCTGCAACCTCTGCAAGAACAGCCTCTTCTTTTGCCTTGGTTTCTTGAAGCTCCGCATTTACTCTTGCTCTGATGGAGGCAAGGTTCCTGGGAGTCATGTATTTCTTCCAGAGTGGAGTAAGCTGGCAATCAAGATAATACCTTATTGCATCCTTCTCATCCTTCCCAGGCAGAATCCTCAACCTCCACCATTCCTCAGCTTCTTCTATGGATCCTCCATGAGCAATGGTAATGATGCCATTCTCATCTTGCATCAGATTCTCACGCTGCAGAGGAGTCATATGCTCTTTCATCTCAGCAAATTGGACTTTGTCTGGTTTAGACAGTCCACTGTTCAGCCATTGGTTCAATGTGAAGGATGGAGATTTCTTCTTCTTTGAACGAGGAGGAGGAGGAGGTCTCTGAATGCCAGCAGCTAGCCTCTTTTGCCTTGCTCTTTCATAGTATCTGGCAGGGTTAACTGTTCTTGAGCTTGGGCCTTCTGCTTCTCTGGGAGGTGGGACAGGTTCTCTGCTATCTTCCCCCTTTTTGGCATCAACAAGATCGCCAAGCAGAAGTCCAATTTTGGAGAATTCTGTTGCCTGATTTTCTTTGATTGCTTCGAGAGCTCCTGGAAGAGTCTGAGTAACAGAAGCCAGCCCTTCGAGAGTCTCTTTCTGCTTGTCAACAGCTGATTGGATATCTTTTGTAGTAGCTTCCAGGAGAGTCAGCTTGTGATCTCTGTCCTTGCCAGTGTTGATCAGTTTGAGACTAAATTCTTTGTTGGTCTTGCAGATTTCCTCCACATCTGTCAGATGCTCTGCATTTTTGTCATGAGACCATTGTAGAGTGTCAACAGCATCAGAGAGTTCTTGGATGGCCTTGTCCTGGGCTGTCAGAGTCTGAGATTGTGAGAACAGGACAGTATGTAGGCTAGCAACCTCTGAAGCTATGTTATCAACCTTCTCATTGGATGTCTTCATGTAACTGAGGAAAGTTGTAGCCAGTGTAGACAGAGAGGTTGAGATTTTGGTGAGTTCAGATTCAATGTTGTACTGTACCAGATCAAGGTGAGCATCATGCTTCTGGTTCAGTACAAGCATCTTGTTTAGTCCTGCAACCATCTGATCTCCAAAGTCTTCAGCTGATTCAACAAACTCCTGGAAGGGGATGAGGACAGCTTTTGGAGGTTCTGGCTGAGGTGAATGATTGACCTGAGGTTGTTGAGCAGGAGATGGAGGAGGAGTAGGAGTCTTTCTCTTGGCAGATTGGAGATCACCAGCCATTGAAGCTGTGAGAAAACCATCATTGTCTTCAGTTGAGGAAAGAATCCTTACAACTGGCTCTCTTTTCTGAGTGGAGGCTGCAGAATGTTGAGGAGAGAGAGGTTTGGAGGATTTCTGATGAGGAGCAGACCTGGCTGTCTGATTAGCTGAGCTCTGATGAGGTTGAGCTTGAAGAGTGGGGGTATTCTGATGTTGGGGTGAGGGGGGAGGTGAGGGTGAGCGGCTTCTGATGTGGGTTATCTGGTGGCAGGGTGATGGTTGTTTAGGTGAGGATGGTTTCTTAGGTGATGGAGAGGGTGATTTCTGAGCTTGTAGAGGAGAAGGAGTTGTGGTTGGTTTGGGTGAGGGAGATTTTGGTGGAGATGGAGTGAGTTGAGCAGTGGTAGGAGGAATAGGGGATTCAGGTATTACCTCAAATACTGTTTCTTCAACTGGAGATTCTCTCCATTCTCTGATAAGGTTCTGCATTGCCAGAGATATATCATTGGCAGTTGATGGCTCTCCCTCTGCACCTGGAATGGGTTTCATTTTGATCAATGATTCCCTTCTCTTCTTTTCCATCAGCCATTCTTCAAAGATGGGAACCTCACTCTCTGATAGAGGCTTGACATGCTCTTCTGATGGTGGAGCAGTCATCTTCTCTTTTCCCTTGAGGCTTTCCTTTTTCTTTTCGAACACAGAATGCAGGAATTGAAGATCAAAGCATAGTGAAACATCGTCTGTACCTACCCATTTGAGGACTTCTTCTTCCTCAGATTCAAAGGCTGCAGCTTGAGCAAGGATTTGCTGCAGAGGTCCCATTCTCCACTTTCTCCATGAGAGTACCCTTTGAAATTGTCTGTCCAGAGCAGTAGTAGAGGTTAGCTGTTGCTGTTCTGTTGGAGACGTGGTGACTTGCAGATCTGGTGCAGATAAAGGTTGGACCTCTGATTCAGGTTCCCCCTGAGCATCAGAGATCACCAGTGCAGTAGCCAACTCTGGTGCAGGTTCCCCCTGAGGTTCTGATTCCTTGGGGGGTGAGTTGGCCTTCTTCTTCTTCTTCAGCACTCTGATAGGAGATTGTGAGCTATCAGAGTCACTCTGAATCACTGCTCTTCTTCTCCTCTTCTGGCTCAACATTTTCTTGACAGAAGTGACTTTGGGAGCCATAATAGATGCTTCCGGTTCTGATGTATCCTCTTCTGATGCGTTTCTCTTAGACAAGGATTTATGCTTCTTCTGAAGTTTCTTTTTCTTAGCCTTGGGCTGTTCATTAGCAACCTCAACTGTGGTAGTTGGTTTCTCCCTTAGTTGCTCATACTTGCTGGTTTTCTTCAGCTCTGCAGCAACAGCAACATGAAGTTTGGGTGAAGCAGTGAGGAAGATGGTCTTGTTGTGGTTGACTTCATTGGCTTCTCTGAGCGCTATGTTGACATTGGATATGAGCCTAGATATCAGAAGTCCATGACCCATCTTGGTGAAGAACATCCCTGTCTTTTTGTCCTTCTTAGCAATGGACTCAGAGATAGACTGGAAGAGCACCTTTCCCCAGTTGATGTTCATTCCCCGATGAACAGCATAGATGGCCTTGGAGTTGGCATTGTTCATCTGGTCAGTTGACCCAGTTTTGCACCATAAGCATCTGTGCATGATGCTCATCAGTCTCTCAAAGTCCTTCTTCAGGACATTCTTCTTCATGTACAGCTTATCTACTCCGGTTGCATCATCCCGGCAGTAGGTGTCCACAAATGTCTCCACAGAGACTTCGACTGACTCCAAGTCGATGAGAGTGGGGGTGTCAATGTCCTGAGAATCGAGTTCGATGCCGAAGAACTCATTGAGGGAGTCAGCATCGATTTTCAGGTCCTTTCCCTGAACCTGGGAGTGGATGGCATTGTCAGAGATGTAGGCGTTGAGGTAGAACTCGGCCACATCCAAATTGCTGAAGTGCTCATAAGGATGAGCCACTATCTTGTTCAGCTGAGAGTCAATCATCCCTGCAATGACCGCTTTCATGATTTTCTTGTTTTCTGCCAGTAATGGCAAGGAGGACATGTCAACCTTCATTCCGGTGGCGATGTTAGCCACAAGCGTCTTGGCTTCAGATTCTGAAAGGTCTGTAATGTTGATGAACTTCATCTTTGGGTTCGAGAGGTTTGAAGGTTGAAAGTTTAGAGAGATAAAAGCTTGAAGTCGAAAAGTAAAATTGCAGTAGCGATTTAGGTTTCAGAAAGAGTATATATGATTTTGGGTTTGTGGACGTTTGATATAATTTGTGGTTTCGAGGTCGCATTAAATGGATTGTGGGCGGAAAGCCGTTTTCCAAATATGGTAATAACTACCGGGGGTAATATGGTAACTTCTGGTTTATTGAACAGTCTCGCCCGAAATTTAGAGAATTTTGCTAAGTCCACAGCCACTCTGATGAATATCAGTCCATATATCAGAGAAGGGGTATTCTGACACAGGGTCCCCTGATGAATAAGCGTATCAAAAGTGGAGTATCTGATAGATCCATATCTGATGCTTCTGCAACTCTGATTCAAGCTTCTGACGGATAAGAGCTCAGGTATCAGAGACGGGGTATTCTGATGAATCCGCATCTGATACTTCTGTAACTCTGATTCATGAATCTCTGGGAAGATCATCCATCATTCCCAATTCTTCTCTCAACTTATTAAACCTAGCCTCAGAGAGAGGTTTGGTTAGGATATCTGCAAGCTGATCTTCAGTTGGAACATGCTCAATTGAGATGTGCTTCTTCTCCACATGATCTCTGATGAAGTGATGTCTGATCTCAATATGCTTTGTCCTGGAATGCAGCACAGGATTCTGAGTGATGGCAATAGCACTTGTATTGTCACACAGCAGCTTGATCTCCTTTGCTTGTACTCCATAATCCTTGAGTTGTTGCTTCATCCAGAGTAATTGAGCACAGCAACTTCCAGCAGCAATATACTCAGCTTCAGCAGTGCTAGTTGAGATTGAATTCTGCTTCTTGCTAAACCAGGAGACAAGTCTCCCACCTAGCAGTTGGCAATGACCGGAAGTGTGACACCGCACCCGAATGTCCTTGGAAATTTGATTTGAATATTCATAGCTTATGTATTGGATTTCCGATTCCCAAACATTTCGTAAAACGATCAATGTTCTACGTAGTGCATGGTTGAATATCGTACTGTTCAAACTCGTACATTCGTGTCGGGTTTCGCAAATACTTACTCGGGACTTATTAATAAATAAAAAAGCCCAACATTACCAAAATAGTGAAAGAATGATTAAAGGAGAATACAAATGTCTATAATCCCATCTTTGGCATTATTGAGCTAAATAATGGGAGTAGGATTTTCCTTCTAAAATATCCATCAAGTAAATTATTGGGATGAGCCTACACATAGTGGAGATCAATAATGTGATTTAGGAAGTTGACTTGTTCTAAATAAATTAGGATGAGTACAAGAAGACATCTTTGACAAAGATAAAACAATAGGACCCATCTTCCCATTTTTGGAAGTATTGGTAGATATTTTGGACCCCAAATTTAATGGGATCAATTGGGAACCACTCCACATGATATTAGTACCTGCAAAACAAATAAAAATGGGTTAGAAGACCTACCTTGGCCGTCCATAATGGAGGGGAGCTGCACATGACTTGATAGGAATCAAAACTTGGGCCACCATCCTTATTTTCGCACAAATTGGTGTGCTGTTTGTCTCCTCTCATTATAGAAGCTATACTCGACCAAACAACGTGAATAATATGTCCTTGGATAGCCTTTGAAGTCTATTATCTCAATTGAGTGGTCTTTGTTCGAGGAGAGAAGGCTTATCTTACAAAAATCGAGCTGGAACGAGCAGAGGTCTGTGAACTCGAGCTGTGAGAGTGCTGAGACTGTTTGGTCGATATCTCGAGTTTTACAAATCCAATTAAGGCGTGTGAGATACCCACAGAAAGCTCTCAAGACGAGGAATCCGTGAAGGTCTGGTTTGAAGGAATCGGAGTTGTGGAAGGCTTCCAAATCGTCCGAGAAAAACGCAACCTCGCAGGAGAGGATTTAATCCTCTAAAGTGAGTTTTAAACCCCAAAGCTTTACTTTTCATTCTCCAAATGATATGAACGATTGGTGAGACTATTATACACTAATCCAAGTGTATAATATGTCCTTATAAAGTTATTTTATTGATGTAAAGGTTAGATACTAACCTAGATGCAAATATTGGAAAACTAGGAATCGAGTTAGCCGGAAAACACCCGTTCTAGGGGCTGTTTTCGTATCAACGATTAAGGGTTGAACTAGCACTTTGAGGAGGCTGTTTAACACTCATATTTGAGCAAGGAATCAGTTCCAAATCCACCTTGACCAAAGCTTTGACCATTGGACCAAGAAGGGAAAGTTTAAAGCTCAATTGAGGTGAGGATTGACATCTAATTGCTTACAACTTGTAGGTTAAGCATGAGATTACCTAAATGCTTAAATCATGATTTTTCATGGATTATGATGATTATATATTGATGAAATATTGATACAGTTGCCAAGGAATGAAATTTGAAATGATTTGAGAAGGTATGAATAATATGAGATTAGATGAGTATAAATGAACTATTTTGTGAAAATGGGCATTTTGCTCATGTATGAATTATCTGGATACATAAATGAATATTTGTGTATTGAGATTGAATACTTAAGTTGCTGCTACATAATTATAAATATGTAGAGAATTACAAATAATGAGGATAATGGTATGATAACAATAATCTTAATAGTATTGAAATACTAGTTAGTGATTATTGGAACTTGTTGATTAAATTGATCCTAGGGATTGGATTGTATTAAAGGTACTTGAATATAGTTCAAGTGTATATAATAACCTAGTTTGGAACTAAGGTTAAGTTATGGGAAGTCTTTAAGGATGACCCAAAGTAGTTTAATGATATGTCAATTCTAGGCATAGGGTTGCTTGAGAATTGGACCTTAATGCATGGTGATGTAATAGAGCCGAGCTCTAGAATGCATGTAAGGTGTAGACTTGGAGTCTATGTATTGTATAGCTAGAGCCGAGCTCTAGGACTTGCGTGGTGATGTAATAGAGCCGAGCTCTAGAACGCAAGGTAAGGAAATTGACCCGAGGTATATGAATTGTATGGTGATGTAGTAGAGCCGAGCTCTAGAATACAATGTCATGTACTAGGGTTGGACTCTAGGAGTTGTCGTGGCTTTTAGTCACGGGGTTGGGAATGGTGATTTCCAAATGAACATGGGCCCACGGGCCGGCTACTTGACTTTTATATAAAGTAAGTATATTTTTAAACGGGGTAACTTAGGGTTACAATCATAATATACTATCACCCTATTTGAGGGTCTTGTGTTTGAAATACTTGTTGTATATCTATTAGATGCCTGCCACACCAGCACTTTATAGCCCTATAGAGTGCTGACCCCTTCGGGGGCGTCCCACCACCATTTTTCAGGTTGAGGCTAGAGCTTGCTTCCTGTGCTCGTTGCTCGAGAGATCATCTAGGAGCGAAGACTTGGTTCGTGCTTCCTCCATTCGGATTTTAAACATTAATAAACATGCTCATGGATATTTTATTATAGAGCCTGCGTGCTCATGAATAGCCCTGTGTGGCCCTTTTGTTTTAAACAATGTTTTCCGCTGCTTTACGAATTACTTATTATGTTGTTTATGGATGACTTATGTGTGAATGATATTCATGACGCCTTGTATAATATGAATGTGTTGGACTGCGGTCGACTATTCGTATTGTACGGCGGGTTGTTGACGTGTCCGGGGAGGTCCGGGGCGTGACAATTAAGTTGGTATCAGAGCCTTAGTCCATAAACTTCATAATGAAGTCTCAAAATTCTCTTTTTGAAAAGATTTTGAAAACCATGAGCATAGAAGTTTTGTACTTGGAGAGCTTTTGGTACTTGGGTCGCAAGGTCTCTAATTGTTAAGATGGTACCCTTAGCAATTGGTATGGCGGTGACTCGAGCCAAAATGTGTCTTAAGTACCTATCCGTCAATTGACATTTGATACGAGTCTAACGACTCTTTCCAAATTTCCTTCAGAAATGGACCGTGGTGGCAGGATTACTAGGAGGAACCCGACGGGCCGTGTACCAGTGGAGACTGGACAGGGCAGTCGAAGGACCTCTAGGGCATCTAGAGGAGCTGGCCGTGGAGGCCGATCACAGACCGTGAGTGACGGTCATGTTGACACAGTAAGTGAGACCTACTGGTCCTATGAGGACTCGACTTACCAACCGGAGACAGAGCCGGTTGAGACCCCTTATGAAGGGGATGATGACGATGTAAGCGATGAGGAGGGAAATGGCTCCTTAGCACGGATCGAAGCACTACTCCAACAATACCACCGGGAGCGTGAAGAGAGGAGGCAACGCCGAAGACGCCGAGTGGGGCAACCTTCGGGCATGGCTTCAAGAGGAGGGAGTCATGGTGCATCTAGAGTCCATGTGGAACCACATGGAGGCCAAAGTGATGGAGGTCCAACCATAAGGATCTCAAAATTTATCAAAGAAGCAAGAGATTTGGGGTGCAAACCCTTTGATGGAGCAGGGGACATTTCAGTCGCAGCACAATGGATCAAGAGGCTAAATGAAGCAGCCCTTGACATGTAAATCGCGCCGAATCTCAAACTGAGAATTGCGGTAAGATTGCTCGAGGGGATGGCATCCAAGTGGTGGGATGGAACCAAGAACAAGTACGGTGAGACCGTTGTTTGGGAGGACTTCCAACGGGAGTTCTTTGCCCAATACTATTCTGATTTCGAGGTGAATAAGAAGGTGAGGGAATACACCCTCCTAACCCAAGGGGGTAACATGTCAGTGAAGGAGCTGGAGTACAAGTTCCGGGATCTCGCCGACTACATACCGGAGTATGCTTGTGACGAGAACCGCATGGTGAACCACTTTTGGGACGCTCTTGACTTGGAGATACGTGATAGGGCAACGCAATTGCCTAATATGACTTTCGCCCAAGTGGTTGAACAAGCATTGAAAGGGGAGAAACAGTGGGAGGAACGGAAGAAGAGAGACGCCGAAGAGGCGAAGAAGAGAAAATGGGAGAGTCATGGCTCCCAAGGTTCCAACAAAAGGGGGAACCACGGAGGAGGATCTTTCCGGGCACCACCGCCACCATCAAGGGGGAACCAAGGCCCAAGTGGGCAAGGCTTGAGGTCACAGACCTCAGTGGTAACTCGTTGCAACAATTGCAAGAGGAACCATTCCGGTAAATGTCGCGACCCCCCCTAGATGTTTCCAATGTGGGGATGCCGGGCATTTGAAGGCACATTGCCCACAACTGGGCGGGGCAAGGACATCGGGACCAAGTAGTGGCCCGACGGGTACACGGAATCAGACCGGGGCTTCTCAAGCAAGCAGGGGGCAAGGGGGAGCAAGTGCGAGCAACGCGCCATCCGTGAACCAAGGGAGGACCCAGGCTAGGGTCTATGCGATGACGGAGGCGGATGCTCAAGCTAACCCGGACTCCGTCGCAGGTATTGCCTCTCATATACTAGTGTTTTATCCTTAATTAGTCCATAAATTGAGGATACTAATCGCTAGGATCATTGCACGAGGTTTTGGGGTCGAACCGGGGGATTTCGGGCAACTTCAGGCGGCTGGGACCCAGGCACGATCGTGCCTAAGGCAGACACGATCGTGCCTCCAAGTCAGTAGCTGCCCAGGAATATTCCCAGCCCAGGCACGATCGTGCCTAAGGCAGACACGATCGTGCCTACAAGGCAGTAGCTGCCCAGGGCTTTTCTCCAAACCAGGCACGATCGTGCCTAAGGCAGACACGATCGTGCCTCCAAGTCAGTGGTTCCCAGGATTTTTCCAACCCAGGCACGATCGTGCCTAAGGCAGACACGATCGTGCCTCCAAGGCAGTAGCCCCAGGGCGTTTTCCTGAGCCAGGCACGATCGTGCCTACCCCGGGCACGCCGTGCCTGGCACCCAGATTGCCGAAACCCGATTTTTTCGCATCGTTTTGCGACGTTAAGGCCTCTTCTTGATCCCTAACGTGCGTGTGAACATTGCGACCTTCTATAAATGAGTAGGGAGGGTAGGAAAGATGTCTTACATGGTTCATGAAGGTAGGGACACTAAAGATTAACGGGAAGGATGCACGAATCCTTATCGATACCGGAGCGCAACGTTCATTCGTGAGTGAGGCGTTTGCCGAGAGCTTAGAGATGCAATCAATACCAATGACACAAACCTTAGTGGTATCAACCCCACTAGGGGAAGACGTTGAAAGAAACAATTACTATCCATCTTGTATGGTGGAAATCGGTGGCCAAACCTTGACGTGTGATTTCGTACCGCTGAGTATGATGGAGTTCGATGCAATCCTAGGGATGGATTGGCTAGAAAAGCATCATGCTGGGGTAGATTGCTACACAAAGGTGTTGGAACTCGAAGGCACACAGGGGGACACCCTACGCTTCGAGGGGGACCGCGGCAAATCAAATAGTTGTATCATATCCGCCGTGAGAGCGAGAAATATGATGAGGAAGGGATGCCACGCATATCTAGCATACGTGGTTGACAAAGCCAAAGAGGAAACGAACGTCGATGATGTGAGGGTGGTTTGTAAGTATCCGGATGTCTTCCCTAAAGACCTACCGGGGCTTCCACCTGACAGAGAGATTGAATTTGTGATCGAGGTCGAGCCTGGTACCAAACCAATCTCCATACCGCCATACCGGATGGCACCCGCCGAACTTAACGAGTTGAAAACCCAATTGCAAGAGCTTTTGGATAACGGTTTCATTAGACCAAGCCACTCCCCGTGGGGAGCACCGGTTCTTTTTGTGAAAAAGAAAGATGGGACACTTCGAATGTGCATTGACTATCGTCAACTGAACAAGGTCACAATCAAGAATAGGTATCCGTTGCCTAGGATTGATGACTTGTTTGATCAACTACGAGGAGCAACCGTGTTTTCGAAGATTGACTTGAGGTCGGGGTACCATCAATTGAAGATTAAGGAAGATGACATACCAAAGAGTGCTTTCCGCACAAGGTATGGGCATTTTGAGTTCCTTGTTATGTCGTTTGGGTTAACAAACGCCCCGGCGGCATTCATGGACTTGATGAACCGAGTATTCCATAAATACTTGGATCGATTCGTGATTGTGTTCATAGATGACATCTTGATTTACTCAAAGAGTGAAGAAGAGCATGAGGAGCACTTGATACTTGTTCTTGAAACACTACGGGAGAAGCAACTCTATGCCAAATTTTCTAAATGTGAATTTTGGCTAAAGGAGATTGGCTTCCTCGGGCACGTGGTTTCGGGATCGGGGATTGCTGTTGATAACAAGAAGATAGAAGCCATTACTGAATGGGAGAGGCCAAAGAACGTCAAGGAAATTCGTAGTTTCCTTGGATTGGCAGGCTACTATAGAAAGTTCGTGGAGAAGTTCTCTGTTTTGGCATCGCCATTGACGAAGCTCACTCGTAAAGGAGCTAAGTTTGTATGGGATGACAAATGTGAGAAGGGGTTCATGGAACTAAAGAAGAGATTGACTGAGGCACCGGTACTTGCATTACCCAAACAAGGTGTGGGGTACGATGTCTATAGCGATGCGAGCATCCAAGGGCTCGGATGTGTACTGATGCAGAATGGGAGGGTAATCGCCTATGCTTCACGACAATTGAAGAAGCATGAGGTGAATTATCCTACTCATGATTTGGAGCTCGGGGCAGTGGTATTTGCACTGAAGATATGGAGACATTATCTCTACGGGGAGACATGTCACATATACACTGATCACAAGAGCTTGAAGTACGTGTTTACTCAGAAAGAGCTAAACATGAGACAGAGACGGTGGATGGAGCTGATAAAAGACTACCATCTAGTGATAGAGTATCACCCAGGCAAGGCAAACGTGGTGGCAGATGCTTTGAGCCGGAAGAGCTCGTCTGGGGCATTGATAACTAATTTGAGGGCATTAAGAGCCCAACTGGAGGTAACCAGCGATGGTGCCTTATTGGCACGATTTGAGGTGAGACCCACTTTACTTGATGAGATCAAGAAGGGTCAGGTAGCCGACGAGGAACTTATGAAGGTCCGGGAACGCATGCAAGCGGGGCCGGTGGAGGATTTCAGGGAAAGAGATGATGGTCTCTTGTTATTTCGTGACCGAGTGTGTGTACCGTCAGATGATGAGCTCCGAAAGTCCATCTTAGAGGAGGCTCATTCATCGGCTTATGCCATGCACCCGGGGGGCACGAAAATGTACCGTGATTTGAAGGAAAGTTACTGGTGGTCTGGAATGAAGAGGGAAATAGCCGAGTACATCAGTCGGTGCCTTACTTGTCAACAAGTTAAGGCAGAACATCAGCACCCAGCAGGCTTATTGCAACCACTCTCCATCCCTGAATGGAAGTGGGAGCACGTGACTATGGATTTCGTGGTAGGCTTACCACGGACTATGCATACCGTCTACAATTGACTCCTGAGTTAGAGAAGATACATAATGTGTTTCATGTATCCATGCTTAAGAAGTATGTGCATGATCCCTCTCACGTATTGGAGAAGCCACCTGTAGAGGTACGTGAGGATTTGAACTACTCTGTTCAACCTATCAAGGTCACCGATAGAAAGGTGAAGAAACTGAGGAGCAAGGAAGTCCCAATGGTTAAAGTCTTGTGGAAGAACGATCGGGTCGAAGAAGAGACATGGGAAACAGAGGCTTTGATGAGGAAGCAGTATGCTTTCCTATTCGAGTAGAGCTGTGAATTTCGGGGACGAAATTCCTGTTAAGGGGGGGTGAACTTGTGACACCGCACCCGAATGTCCTTGGAAATTTGATTTGAATATTCATAGCTTATGTATTGGATTTCCGATTCCCAAACATTTCGTAAAACGATCAATGTTCTACGTAGTGCATGGTTGAATATCGTACTGTTCAAACTCGTACATTCGTGTCGGGTTTCGCAAATACTTACTCGGGACTTATTAATAAATAAAAAAGCCCAACATTACCAAAATAGTGAAAGAATGATTAAAGGAGAATACAAATGTCTATAATCCCATCTTTGGCATTATTGAGCTAAATAATGGGAGTAGGATTTTCCTTCTAAAATATCCATCAAGTAAATTATTGGGATGAGCCTACACATATTGGAGATCAATAATGTGATTTAGGAAGTTGACTTGTTCTAAATAAATTAGGATGAGTACAAGAAGACATCTTTGACAAAGATAAAACAATAGGACCCATCTTCCCATTTTTGGAAGTATTGGTAGATATTTTGGACCCCAAATTTAATGGGATCAATTGGGAACCACTCCACATGATATTAGTACCTGCAAAACAAATAAAAATGGGTTAGAAGACCTACCTTGGCCGTCCATAATGGAGGGGAGCTGCACATGACTTGATAGGAATCAAAACTTGGGCCACCATCCTTATTTTCGCACAAATTGGTGTGCTGTTTGTCTCCTCTCATTATAGAAGCTATACTCGACCAAACAACGTGAATAATATGTCCTTGGATAGCCTTTGAAGTCTATTATCTCAATTGAGTGGTCTTTGTTCGAGGAGAGAAGGCTTATCTTACAAAAATCGAGCTGGAACGAGCAGAGGTCTGTGAACTCGAGCTGTGAGAGTGCTGAGACTGTTTGGTCGATATCTCGAGTTTTACAAATCCAATTAAGGCGTGTGAGATACCCACAGAAAGCTCTCAAGACGAGGAATCCTTGAAGGTCTGGTTTGAAGGAATCGGAGTTGTGGAAGGCTTCCAAATCGTCCGAGAAAAACGCAACCTCGCAGGAGAGGATTTAATCCTCTAAAGTGAGTTTTAAACCCCAAAGCTTTACTTTTCATTCTCCAAATGATATGAACGATTGGTGAGACTATTATACACTAATCCAAGTGTATAATATGTCCTTATAAAGTTATTTTATTGATGTAAAGGTTAGATACTAACCTAGATGCAAATATTGGAAAACTAGGAATCGAGTTAGCCGGAAAACACCCGTTCTAGGGGCTGTTTTCGTATCAACGATTAAGGGTTGAACTAGCACTTTGAGGAGGCTGTTTAACACTCATATTTGAGCAAGGAATCAGTTCCAAATCCACCTTGACCAAAGCTTTGACCATTGGACCAAGAAGGGAAAGTTTAAAGCTCAATTGAGGTGAGGATTGACATCTAATTGCTTACAACTTGTAGGTTAAGCATGAGATTACCTAAATGCTTAAATCATGATTTTTCATGGATTATGATGATTATATATTGATGAAATATTGATACAGTTGCCAAGGAATGAAATTTGAAATGATTTGAGAAGGTATGAATAATATGAGATTAGATGAGTATAAATGAACTATTTTGTGAAAATGGGCATTTTGCTCATGTATGAATTATCTGGATACATAAATGAATATTTGTGTATTGAGATTGAATACTTAAGTTGCTGCTACATAATTATAAATATGTAGAGAATTACAAATAATGAGGATAATGGTATGATAACAATAATCTTAATAGTATTGAAATACTAGTTAGTGATTATTGGAACTTGTTGATTAAATTGATCCTAGGGATTGGATTGTATTAAAGGTACTTGAATATAGTTCAAGTGTATATAATAACCTAGTTTGGAACTAAGGTTAAGTTATGGGAAGTCTTTAAGGATGACCCAAAGTAGTTTAATGATATGTCAATTCTAGGCATAGGGTTGCTTGAGAATTGGACCTTAATGCATGGTGATGTAATAGAGCCGAGCTCTAGAATGCATGTAAGGTGTAGACTTGGAGTCTATGTATTGTATAGCTAGAGCCGAGCTCTAGGACTTGCGTGGTGATGTAATAGAGCCGAGCTCTAGAACGCAAGGTAAGGAAATTGACCCGAGGTATATGAATTGTATGGTGATGTAGTAGAGCCGAGCTCTAGAATACAATGTCATGTACTAGGGTTGGACTCTAGGAGTTGTCGTGGCTTTTAGTCACGGGGTTGGGAATGGTGATTTCCAAATGAACATGGGCCCACGGGCCGGCTACTTGACTTTTATATAAAGTAAGTATATTTTTAAACGGGGTAACTTAGGGTTACAATCATAATATACTATCACCCTATTTGAGGGTCTTGTGTTTGAAATACTTGTTGTATATCTATTAGATTCCTGCCACACCAGCACTTTATAGCCCTATAGAGTGCTGACCCCTTCGGGGGCGTCCCACCACCATTTTTCAGGTTGAGGCTAGAGCTTGCTTCCTGTGCTCGTTGCTCGAGAGATCATCTAGGAGCGAAGACTTGGTTCGTGCTTCCTCCATTCGGATTTTAAACATTAATAAACATGCTCATGGATATTTTATTATAGAGCCTGCGTGCTCATGAATAGCCCTGTGTGGCCCTTTTGTTTTAAACAATGTTTTCCTCTGCTTTACGAATTACTTATTATGTTGTTTATGGATGACTTATGTGTGAATGATATTCATGACGCCTTGTATAATATGAATGTGTTGGACTGCGGTCGACTATTCGTATTGTACGGCGGGTTGTTGACGTGTCCGGGGAGGTCCGGGGCGTGACAGGAAGTGCTCTTCCTGTCCAATCTGCAACCTGCAAAATCTGAATCAGAGTAACCAATTAGTTCAAAGTTACCTCCCTTGGGATACCATAGTCCTGCGTTTGGATTTCCCTTGATGTATCTGATAATCTTCTTAGCAGCAACTAGATGGCTCTCCTTGGGCTTTGATTGGTATCTGGCACAGATTCCTACTGCAAAAGCTATGTCTGGTCTGCTTGCAGTCAGATAGAGGAGAGATCCAATGATTCCTCTATAAGTTGTTGCATCAACATCTTTGCCTTCATCGTCTGGTCCAATGCCTTGAGATGCATTCATTGGAATCTTGACTGAAGATTTTCCATCTACTCCAAACTTCTTGATGAGATCTCTGGTGTACTTTCCTTGGTTGATAAAGATGCCTTCTGGAACTTGTTTGACTTGTAATCCAAGGAAATAACTGAGTTCTCCCATCATGCTCATTTCAAACTTCTTCTGCATAACTTGAGAAAATTTCTTGCATAATTCTGGATTAGTGCTTCCAAATATAATATCATCAACATAAATTTGCACTAACAGAATATGATTAGCAACAGAAATTTGAAAAAGAGTCTTGTCAACCTTTCCTTTAGTAAACCCATGGTTCACCAAAAATAGGGACAATGTGTCATACCAAGCTCTGGGAGCTTGCTTAAGACCATAGAGGGCCTTTCTGAGTTTGTAGACACAAGAAGATTGAGTAGGAATGACAAAACCTGGAGGTTGTTCAACATAGACTTCCTCTTCCAATTCTCCATTCAGGAATGCACTCTTGACATCCATCTGGTAGACTTTGATGTCATTGTAGGCAGCATAGGCTAGGAATATCCTGATTGCTTCCAGTCTGGCAATAGGTGCAAAGGTCTCATCAAAATCTATGCCTTCTTCTTGACAGTATCCCTTTGCTACAAGCCTTGCTTTATTCCTTACAATGTTGCCTTCTTCATCTGCTTTGTTCTTGAATACCCATTTGGTTCCAATGACATTCTGATGTTTTGGTCTAGGAACAAGTTTCCATACTTCATTCCTTTCAAACTGTGTCAGCTCTTCTTGCATTGCATTGATCCAGTCTAAATCTTCTAGAGCTTCTTCCACACACATTGGTTCCATCTGGGAAATACAGCAGGTGAACATGGCTTCTCTTCTTGATGCAGATCTGGTCCTTATACCACTGGTAACTTGACCAATCACTTGATTAGGAGGATGATCTCTTAACCAAGTTAGATCAGGTTCTGATAGTTGCTGTCTAGGCAGCTCTGATGGTTCATCTTCTGATTCTTCATCTTCATCTTTGTCTATCAGAATTGGATTGACAGGAGGAATTGATAATACAGGATTGATGGTGACCTCTTCTGATGGTTCTGAAACCTTATCTTCAAGATTGATCTTCTGCAGGGTCTCTGATAGTTCTTCTGCAGAGGTGCTGTCATCAAACTTGACATGAATGGATTCTTCAACTTGTATAGTTCTCCTGTTGAGTACTCTATAGGCTTTGCTTGAGCTTGAATAGCCTAAGAATACACCTTCATCAGCTTTTTCTTGAAATACTTTCAGATTCTCCTTCCCATTGTTTAGAATATAGCACTTGCATCCAAACACATGGAAGTAGCTGATGTTTGGCTTTCTTCCTTTCCACAGCTCGTAGGGGGTTTTCTGATGATTCTTGTGAATCATGCTTCTGTTCTGAGTGTAGCATGCAGTGTTGATTGCTTCAGCCCAGTATCTGATGGGCAAACCTGATTCAGCAATCATGGTCCTTGCGGCTTCTTTCAGTGTTCTGTTCCTTCTTTCTGCAACACCATTTTGTTGGGGTGTTCTGGCAGCAGAAAGTTGATGGAAGATGCCATTCTGATCACAGAAGTCCTTGATCACTTTGTTGACAAATTCAGTTCCTCTGTCAGATCTGATTGTTCTGACCTTCATATTCTTCTCAGTTTGAAGTTGCTTTAACAGAGATGGCAACTTCTGAAGAGTTTCATTTTTCTTTGCTAGGAACACAGTCCATGTATATCTTGAGTAATCATCAACCATAACAAGAGTATATCTTTTTCCACCAACACTGGGAGTTTCAACTGGTCCAAATAAATCCATGTGAATCAGATTTAGAGGACAAGTAGAAAGATCTCCAGCTATGGGTTTGAATGAGGTCTTCACTTGTTTGCCTTTCTGACAAGCACTGCAGAGGATCTCCTTCTTGTAGACAATGTCAGGCAGACCATCTACAATGTGTTCCCTTGCCAGTTTGTTGATAGTTTTGAAATTCAGGTGGCTAAGCTTCTTGTGCCAGTCCCAGCTTAGCTTTGAATTGTCCTTTGCTATCAGGCAGGTTCCATCTTTTGCTGTTTGCCAGTCAACAACATAGATGTTCTTTCTTCTTTTCGCTGTAAGAACCACTTCCTTGGTTGTCTCATGCTTGACATAGCATAAGGTCTTGGTGAATTCAACTGTGTAGCCTTTGTCACAGAACTGGCTAGCACTTAGGAGGTTGAACTTCAGACCTTTGACATATGAGACATCTTCAATGATTATCTGGTTCTTGATTAGCTTCCCTCTTCCTTTTGTTTGACCATCCTTGTCATTTCCTCCAAAAGTGACTCGGGGTCCATTGATTTTCTGGAACTCTGATAGGCAACTCTTGTCACCTGTCATGTGCCTGGAGCATCCACTGTCAATATACCATTCTTGTTCTGAGATGGCTCCAGCACACAGTTCCTGCAAGATTAAAAGGAAGATTTAGGTACCCAAGCAATGTTGGGTCCTGGGGGTAATGCAGTCTTGGTAGTTGGTACCATTTTGGTCTCATCAACTGAAACCTTGGTGGATGATACCCATTGTCCACCTGGTAGTTGTAGTAAACAGATGTATGATTCACTTTGGGCAGATGCTTGTGAGGATCATGCTTTCTGTTTGCATACTTTTGCATAGCCTTCTTTGTTGGAAAGAAGTCCCATATACTATCAAGATCAGAGGAGCGCTTAACTTTAGGCTTCTGAGGTTGACCAGACAACCTCTTCTGCCTATAGTTAGTCTTCTCTTGATATCTGCCTTTCTGATAGCAGTTTCTGATACTGTTGTCATGAGATTGTCTGACAGGGTTATGCCTTTGATTATTATTTTTCTGAAAACTTTTCCTTTTGTTAGAGTTTCTGCCAGGTTCATTAGTTTTCAAACTGTGTTTTGGTTTGGCCTTTAGAGTTTGTTTCTCTGGTATGACCTTCTCATGAACAACTTTAGTACCAGAAGTACTAGCATGGCAAATGGGGCTCAGAGTCTGTGGCACTATGACCTTTTTAGCCTTAGCAACTTTGGTGCTAGGCCTTACAGAAGGCTCACCAGACTCTGGTTCAACATATCCAAGACCAGAGGTGAAGTTATGAGAGTCACCAATATTCTTCATGGAAGATTGCATCTTCAGAAGACTATTATATTTACTCTCAAGTTCTTCAATGTCTCTTATTCTTTTAAGAAGAGACTCATTTTCAGCCTTCAGTCTATCTCTTTCCTCAGTTAAGAGATTAAGTTTGCACTCAGTCTCTTTCCTTAGATCAGAGATATCAACTTTCAGCCTACTGTTCTCATCTTTAACAGAAGAATAAGTGGCTTGGATAGTTTGGAACTCTTCCCAAAATGATGACATTGGATCATCATTTAAGGCTGTGCCTACCGAAGAAGAAATAGAGTCAGAAGTAGAGCATACCTCATCATCAGATTGTGCCATGAGGCAAAGGTCTTCAGTTTCTGCATCCAAGCAGCAGAATGCTTCATCAGAGTAGGAGTCTGAGCTCGACTCTGATTCAGAGAGTGGATCTCTCTCAGCTTGCTCTGAGACGAATGCTCTTCTTCTTCTGCGTTGATCTTCTGGTTTCTTTTCTTCTTCATGTCCTTGCTTCTTGGACACTCTTGGATAGGGGCAGTTTGCTTTGAAGTGCCCAGGTTGTCTGCAGTTGTAGCAGAGGTACTCTCCATTGCTTTCAGAAGGTTTGGTCTTCTGATGAGGTCTTCTGATGGAAGATGGACTCCTTCCATCTTTCTTCATAAACTTTTTAAACTTCCTGGCAAAGGCAGCCATATACTCATCAGACAAAAATGTAGAAGGGTCAAAGTCACTTACCTTTGAGGTGCTGGCAGTGAGAGCAGTGGTGGTCCTTTCATCAGGAGCTTCCTCCTTCTCTTCATGCATCTCAAACTCATAAGCCTTGAGATCAGAGATGAGTTTCTCAGTGGCATAGGTCTTGATGTTCTTGCTTTCCTGGACTGCAATCACCTTCATCTTCCAGGCTGAAGGCAGTCCCCTGAGGATCTTCATGTTGACCTCTTTGATGGTGAGCTCCTTCCCAAGCTCAGAAATTTCACTGATGAGAATCAGCAGTCTTTCATGCATCTTAGCAATGCATTCTTCTGGCAGAAGTTTGAAGTCATCAAACTTCTTCATTGCAATGGTCAACTTGTTATCTCTTTCTTGCTCATCTCCTGCTCCAATCTCATCTAGCTTGTCCCAGATTTCTTTGGCAGTTTTGCACTTCTTGATTCTGTTGAAGTATCTTTCATCAATAGCCTTGTAAAGGATGTCCTTGGCTATATTATCTAGATTGTACTGCCTTTTCTCTTCCTTGGTCCATTCTGACCGGGCTTTCTCAATCATCTGGGGCTGAGAGTTATCAATGGAGTGAGCAGGATTGATCTTCATGAACTGGATAAAGGGTCCATTCTCCAAGACTTCCCACATTTCATCATGAAGAGCACACAGATGTGCCTTCATTCTGATCTTCCAATCATCATATTTCTGATCTGTGAACATTAGATGCTTTGCAAGAGAGTTATCCATAATAACAAATAAATAGAGGCTAAGAACAAGTGGATCTTTGTTCAGAGAGTAACCTAAAAGATTACAAGAACAAGGAGGCTCTGATACCACTTGTTGGTCCCGTTTAGTATGGTAATCAGTCTAGAGGGGGGGGGGGGTGAATAGACTGATTGGTTTTTCAAACTTTCTCTAAGTCCAAAATGACTTATCAGAGAATGTCTGATTCTGGTGACAGAGAAAGGCTGGTTCTGATATCAGAACTGGCCTTGGCAGCGGATTCTGATCTGTCCGGGTAGCCTCAGAAACACTAAGGCAAATGCCTTTCTGATAACTCTGAAAACAAGATCTGCTGAGCACAGATTCCAAATCTTAGAGTTACCAGTTAATATCCTAAGTGCAGAAATATAAATTTCAGTAAAGTAAATGACACCGGATATTTTTATAGTGGTTCAAGGAACAACGCGTTCCTCTAGTCCACTGTTCCACTAGCTTTGAAGTAGATCGGTTACAAAGCTAAATCCTAGCACTTAAGAAGTTCTCCACGCCTTCTTCAAGTCTAGTTGTCACCCGGGATGCAATCCTGCTTCCTGATGACTGGTCCTTTCACTCAGCTTTCCGGAAGTATCACCACTTCACTACTGCAGTTACTTGGACGCCCTTCTTTGCAGAAGATGTTCTGAAAACAGAGTTTTCTCCAACTTGCTTCGTTACAAGAGATATGTAGTTGAAGTTCTTGAAGTGTTGAAGAAACAGGATGAACTTTGCTGAGTGTTGGGGTTTGAGGTTATGAATATTAGAGTCTTCCCAACGTAAGCCTGTCTTGTTGAGGATTGTGGAGTTTGAATCTCAAGAGAGCTTGAAAATAAGATGAGCAAAAGTTGTAGCAAAGTTATTTTCCTGTTCTTCGGTGAGTAGCTTATATACTGGGGTTGTCTGCCCGTTGGAGGAGGAGACAACTGCATTAAATGCGCGTACTGTTGACTTGACCGCCGTTTTGGAAGGTTTCTATTTTTATAATATATCTTCCCGGATTCCTTGGTCAATCATTTGCAATCAATCCTTCAGCGTATCAGGCTCATTTAATGTGCATTAAATGCTTTCCTTTCATGCACAGTCTTCTAGCCGTTGGATGTTTTTACCTGTTGGATTCATAGCTGTTGGATGTTACTTGAAATCTTCTAAGTGTTAGTCGGGCTCTGATCAGGCTCTTCTGATGTGTTGGATTCTGATGGCTTACTGAAGAGTTGAGTTCTGAAGGCTTTCTGATTTCTGACTGAACTCTAACTCAGACTCTGATAGGTCCGCTGATGAGTACCTCTAATATGTAACTCTCATTGGTTATCAGATGTCCAAGCTTATCAGCAATTCTCATGGTGCAACTCTGATGGACTTCTGATAAGAGAACTCTGATGGAGCAGTTCTCACAGAGCAAGTCTGGTCGAGCAGTTCTGATGCACTTCTGATTTGATCCAAAACAGAGCAACTCTGATCGTCGACTACACTAATACTCACAATTGAAAATTCTAATACATAAAATCTAATTGGGGGTGATCTAACTTTCTAATCCTATAGCATCATCAAAATCTAATTACATTTATTCCTTACAAACCCTGAACCCTGAACCCTGAACCCTGAACCCTGAACCCTGAACCCTGAACCCTGAACCCTGAACCCTGAACCCTGAACCCTGAACCCTGAACCGTGAACCCTGAACCCTGAACCGTGAACCCTGAACCCTGAACCGTGAACCCTGAACCCTGAACCCTGAACCCTGAACCCTGAACCCTGAACCCTGAACCCTGAACCCTGAACCCTGAACCCTGAACCCTGAACCCTGAACCCTGAACCCTGAACCCTGAACCCTGAACCCTGAACCCTGAACCCTGAACCCTGAACCCTGAACCCTGAACCCTGAACCCTGAACCCTGAACCCTGAACCCTGAACCCTGAACCCTGAACCCTGAACCCTGAACCCTGAACCCTGAACCCTGAACCCTGAACCCTGAACCCTGAACCCTGAACCCTGAACCCTGAACCCTGAACCCTGAACCCTGAACCCTGAACCCTGAACCCTGAACCCTGAACCCTGAACCCTGAACCGTGAACCCTGAACCCTGAACCGTGAACCCTGAACCCTGAACCGTGAACCCTGAACCCTGAACCCTGAACCCTGAACCCTGAACCCTGAACCCTGAACCCTGAACCCTGAACCCTGAACCCTGAACCCTGAACCCTGAACCCTGAACCCTGAACCCTGAACCCTGAACCCTGAACCCTGAACCCTGAACCCTGAACCCTGAACCCTGAACCCTGAACCCTGAACCCTGAACCCTGAACCCTGAACCCTGAACCCTGAACCCTGAACCCTGAACCCTGAACCCTGAACCCTGAACCCTGAACCCTGAACCCTGAACCCTGAACCCTGAACCCTGAACCCTGAACCCTGAACCCTGAACCCTGAACCCTGAACCCTGAACCCTGAACCCTGAACCCTGAACCCTGAACCCTGAACCCTGAACCCTGAACCCTGAACCCTGAACCCTGAACCCTGAACCCTGAACCCTGAACCCTGAACCCTGAACCCTGAACCCTGAACCCTGAACCCTGAACCCTGAACCCTGAACCCTGAACCCTGAACCCTGAACCCTGAACCCTGAACCCTGAACCCTGAACCCTGAACCCTGAACCCTGAACCCTGAACCCTGAACCCTGAACCCTGAACCCTGAACCCTGAACCCTGAACCGTGAACCGTGAACCGTGAACCGTGAACCGTGAACCCTGAACCCTGAACCCTGAACCCTGAACCCTGAACCCTGAACCCTGAACCCTGAACCCTGAACCCTGAACCCTGAACCCTGAACCCTGAACCCTGAACCCTGAACCCTGAACCCTGAACCCTGAACCCTGAACCCTGAACCCTGAACCCTGAACCCTGAACCCTGAACCCTGAACCCTGAACCCTGAACCCTGAACCCTGAACCCTGAACCCTGAACCCTGAACCCTGAACCCTGAACCCTGAACCCTGAACCCTGAACCCTGAACCCTGAACCCTGAACCCTGAACCCTGAACCCTGAACCCTGAACCCTGAACCCTGAACCCTGAACCCTGAACCCTGAACCCTGAACCCTGAACCCTGAACCCTGAACCCTGAACCCTGAACCCTGAACCCTGAACCCTGAACCCTGAACCCTGAACCCTGAACCCTGAACCCTGAACCCTGAACCCTGAACCCTGAACCCTGAACCCTGAACCCTGAACCCTGAACCCTGAACCCTGAACCCTGAACCCTGAACCCTGAACCCTGAACCCTGAACCCTGAACCCTGAACCGTGAACCGTGAACCGTGAACCGTGAACCCTGAACCGTGAACCCTGAACCCTGAACCCTGAACCCTGAACCCTGAACCCTGAACCCTGAACCCTGAACCCTGAACCCTGAACCCTGAACCCTGAACCCTGAACCCTGAACCCTGAACCCTGAACCCTGAACCCTGAACCCTGAACCCTGAACCCTGAACCCTGAACCCTGAACCCTGAACCCTGAACCCTGAACCCTGAACCCTGAACCCTGAACCCTGAACCCTGAACCCTGAACCCTGAACCCTGAACCCTGAACCCTGAACCGTGAACCGTGAACCGTGAACCGTGAACCGTGAACCCTGAACCCTGAACCCTGAACCCTGAACCCTGAACCCTGAACCCTGAACCCTGAACCCTGAACCCTGAACCCTGAACCGTGAACCGTGAACCGTGAACCGTGAACCGTGAACCCTGAACCCTGAACCCTGAACCCTGAACCCTGAACCCTGAACCCTGAACCCTGAACCCTGAACCCTGAACCCTGAACCCTGAACCCTGAACCCTGAACCCTGAACCCTGAACCCTGAACCCTGAACCCTGAACCCTGAACCCTGAACCCTGAACCCTGAACCCTGAACCCTGAACCCTGAACCCTGAACCCTGAACCCTGAACCCTGAACCCTGAACCCTGAACCCTGAACCCTGAACCCTGAACCCTGAACCCTGAACCCTGAACCGTGAACCGTGAACCGTGAACCGTGAACCGTGAACCCTGAACCCTGAACCCTGAACCCTGAACCCTGAACCCTGAACCCTGAACCCTGAACCCTGAACCCTGAACCCTGAACCCTGAACCCTGAACCCTGAACCCTGAACCCTGAACCCTGAACCCTGAACCCTGAACCCTGAACCCTGAACCCTGAACCCTGAACCCTGAACCCTGAACCCTGAACCCTGAACCCTGAACCCTGAACCCTGAACCCTGAACCCTGAACCCTGAACCCTGAACCCTGAACCCTGAACCCTGAACCCTGAACCCTGAACCCTGAACCCTGAACCCTGAACCCTGAACCCTGAACCCTGAACCCTGAAACCTGAACCCTGAACCCTGAACCCTGAACCCTGAACCCTGAACCCTGAACCCTGAACCCTGAACCCTGAACCCTGAACCCTGAACCCTGAACCCTGAACCCTGAACCCTGAACCCTGAACCCTGAACCCTGAACCCTGAACCCTGAACCCTGAACCCTGAACCCTGAACCCTGAACCCTGAACCCTGAACCCTGAACCCTGAACCCTGAACCCTGAACCGTGAACCGTGAACCGTGAACCCGTGAACCCTGAACCCTGAACCCTGAACCCTGAACCCTGAACCCTGAACCCTGAACCCTGAACCCTGAACCCTGAACCCTGAACCCTGAACCCTGAACCCTGAACCCTTGAACCCTGAACCCTGAACCCTGAACCCTGAACCCTGAACCCTGAACCCTGAACCCTGAACCCTGAACCCTGAACCCTGAACCCTGAACCCTGAACCCTGAACCCTGAACCCTGAACCCTGAACCCTGAACCCTGAACCCTGAACCCTGAACCCTGAACCCTGAACCCTGAACCCTGAACCCTGAACCCTGAACCCTGAACCCTGAACCCTGAACCCTGAACCCTGAACCCTGAACCCTGAACCCTGAACCCTGAACCCTGAACCCTGAACCCTGAACCCTGAACCCTGAACCCTGAACCCTGAACCCTGAACCCTGAACCCTGAACCCTGAACCCTGAACCCTGAACCCTGAACCCTGAACCCTGAACCCTGAACCCTGAACCCTGAACCCTGAACCCTGAACCCTGAACCCTGAACCCTGAACCCTGAACCCTGAACCCTGAACCGTGAACCGTGAACCGTGAACCGTGAACCGTGAACCCTGAACCCTGAACCCTGAACCCTGAAC
>CAMAPF010000170.1:40000-42500 GCA_945859915.1 Cuscuta epithymum
ACACTATAGCAAGTTGTTTTTACAAAGAAAAAATTAGGGGACACTTAATAAAGTACTATTCTTGTCAAACCAAACTAGGTGTGAAAACCAAAATCTATTTTCACAAACCAAACCAGTAGCCTAACAACCATAGGGGACGGTTTTACTGCCAAGGAAAAAAATATGTTTACATTAGAAAAATAAACCCCCATTGTGGCATGTGTTAATTTTGTTTTAAGTGTCATGTACTTCCTCCATTTACAAAAATTTCAAAACCACAACTATAATGATCTCCTACTTCATTTCCAGTCACATATTCTATAAAACATAGTCCTGAAATCTTAAATTAGTTTATTTCAACACTCAATACTTCCTTTTAGCCTACCTCTATTCTATGCCTACTGCGTAACCATTACTCATATATCAAAGTATTCAACAATCAATAAAACTTTTTAAATAAACTGTTTTACGGTACTAAACTGTTACGTGGCAATTTTTGAACAATTTGTTGTATTCGGTTGTTAAACTGTTATATAATACCTTGTTGATGAATTTACACTGTTTTGTATAAGTGTTGTAAAAAAAACTTTTATATGACATACATTTAATATGCTTCATATTAAACTATCTGATAAGCATATCAAGAAGAGGTGATGACCACGAGAGAGTCTTGCCAATTATTGGTAGCAGGGGCGGATCTAACATTTTGATTGAGGGGGCCAATTAAGAATTGTGCAGATTGTTGATTTCATTTTCTTTCTATTTTATTTATGAATCAGTTTTTCCAAATTTAAAAATTGACATAAACTTTTTAAACTTTCAAGGTATAATTAGTTCATTGTGGAAATCAAAAAAGGAAAATGGAATTTAGCGAGCTATACGTGTGACTTTTCATTATGAATTTCTTTTAAAATTTTGGGCTGCATTGTGAAAAATTGTTTCCAGCAATTCTTTCTGTTGGTGGCAGCAACAATGTGAAATTATAGAGCTTATATTGTTTCCTGAAGTATGTTAGTGTTATTTATTTATGTGTCCTTATATGCATTTCGATATACCTTTCTTAGTATGCATTTTACTGCAATTACTTTTGCTACCCTTGGAGAGAGAAGACCACTCGTATGTCACCTGAAGTGCTGATTAATTCAGGTGCTCCAGGCTGCAAGTGAAGCATTGACTTCGTTTTCAAACACTATGCAGTGTTTTTTTTGCTCAGATGTTTTGCATTTGAGAGGCGAGGCGCAAGCCTCAGACTTTATACCCTACTCTTTACGTTCTTTACAAAATCAGAAAAGGATGTGAAGATAAAATAAACAGGAAATACATGGCTAGATCATGGAGATTTTGATATTTTAAGCAAATTAAATAAAATGGAAACATTAAAGAAGTTTTGTTACTTCTTTCCTTATTGTTAAAATGAAAAAAAAAAAAAACAAGAGTTGTTTTTGTTATTGGCCCCTTGCTGGAAATAAGAGAAAATGAGAATATCTATGGACTGGGGTTTAAGGGGTTTCTTATTAATATAAGTCCAGGAGTCATTCTAATATCAAAATATCACTTTTATCCTTCCATGACTTCTTTACATGAGGTAAAAGTATATTTATCACAATGAACATTCATGGTTAATACAACTATCATGCCATTTGTTCATAACACATAATCACACACAATTTATTCATAAATTTGTATATTATGCATTTTCACTTACAAACAATATTAATTTCATTTAGGCACTTTTTATCATTTATAAACTATGCCAAACACATTTAATTCATTTAGGTAATCTCATGAAATTAACCCAATAATTATAAGCAATATAGTCGGTCATCCTCACCTTAAGTGAGCTTAAGCGCGTTCTACGCTCCCCGATTGAACTTTGACTAATTCCGGTGAACTTTGACCAACTCCGGCGAAACTCCGACGAAGCTCAAAAATACTTTAATCAAGTTCCTAACAAGGTTTTAACATCATAAAACCTTAATCAATACAAATAACCTCTAAAAGGTTATTTCCGGTAAACCGGTCGTTTTGGCTTCTATGTCCGTGTTTGGACATAGAATCACCTTCCAACCCAACTTCCTACATATGTAAATATGTAGAACCATAACAAGGGTTCTTCATATGCTATATAAGTCATATGATGGTTAAAGGAATGAAGGAAACTCATTATGAGGTCATTACCTTAATACACCTCACTTTTCCTCTTAATACACCTCACTTTTCCTCCTTTATCTTTCTTTGAACTTTCTCCTTGAGCTTGAGCTTGCCCTTGGCTATGGAGGATGATATTTTGCTGGGAGGTTTTTCTCATGCTTGAGATGTGTTGGCCGAATGAATGATGGTGGTGAGGGGGGTGGATAGCTTTTGTCTTGTTTGGACCAATGAGTGAGGGAAATGGGGTCATAGGTGTACCTTTGATGCTCATCACCTCACCCCTCTCCTTCCAAGTCAACCAGCCCCCATGTTTGTCTACTCTAGCACATAAAAACGTGGGGTGGCCCCCACTCATGTGGGAGGTCATCCC
>CAMAPF010000170.1:47500-147500 GCA_945859915.1 Cuscuta epithymum
TATCTATGGACTGGGGTTTAAGGGGTTTCTTATTAATATAAGTCCAGGAGTCATTCTAATATCAAAATATCACTTTTATCCTTCCATGACTTCTTTACATGAGGTAAAAGTATATTTATCACAATGAACATTCATGGTTAATACAACTATCATGCCATTTGTTCATAACACATAATCACACACAATTTATTCATAAATTTGTATATTATGCATTTTCACTTACAAACAATATTAATTTCATTTAGGCACTTTTTATCATTTATAAACTATGCCAAACACATTTAATTCATTTAGGTAATCTCATGAAATTAACCCAATAATTATAAGCAATATAGTCGGTCATCCTCACCTTAAGTGAGCTTAAGCGCGTTCTACGCTCCCCGATTGAACTTTGACTAATTCCGGTGAACTTTGACCAACTCCGGCGAAACTCCGACGAAGCTCAAAAATACTTTAATCAAGTTCCTAACAAGGTTTTAACATCATAAAACCTTAATCAATACAAATAACCTCTAAAAGGTTATTTCCGGTAAACCGGTCGTTTTGGCTTCTATGTCCGTGTTTGGACATAGAATCACCTTCCAACCCAACTTCCTACATATGTAAATATGTAGAACCATAACAAGGGTTCTTCATATGCTATATAAGTCATATGATGGTTAAAGGAATGAAGGAAACTCATTATGAGGTCATTACCTTAATACACCTCACTTTTCCTCCTTTATCTTTCTTTGAACTTTCTCCTTGAGCTTGAGCTTGCCCTTGGCTATGGAGGATGATATTTTGCTGGGAGGTTTTTCTCATGCTTGAGATGTGTTGGCCGAATGAATGATGGTGGTGAGGGGGGTGGATAGCTTTTGTCTTGTTTGGACCAATGAGTGAGGGAAATGGGGTCATAGGTGTACCTTTGATGCTCATCACCTCACCCCTCTCCTTCCAAGTCAACCAGCCCCCATGTTTGTCTACTCTAGCACATAAAAACGTGGGGTGGCCCCCACTCATGTGGGAGGTCATCCCCTTGTGTCCCGAAGTGTACAATCGGCCCCGAAAGTTGTATTTTTCGGACTGTTTTAAATATAATTTATTTTATCGGGTCGAATAAAATATTTTTATGTGTTCTTAATCATTATGACACTTATGAAGAATATACATCCCCCAACTTTAATTTATATGTCTCCGAAATTTATTTCGGGCTGTTATATGTTAAATTACCAATACCGGTAATTGAGCCCCTTTTGACCAATCGGTCCACATTATGTCATTTATTTGGACCAAATAAATTTCCCACCACCATATAAATATTATCTAGACCAAGATAAATAAAATATATGGTTTCGGGAATTACGGGCGGCCCCCGCTCCCGGTGAGAGCCCCGCGTGCGAATTTACTATTCACGCCAAAGAGTTGATAAAACTTCACAACTTCGTATACTCATTAACCATTCCATAAGGTTCAATACATCATTCACTTAAAAGTAAATACATTTGGGGACGGTGTTACAAGTTCACCCCCCCCCCTTATTTGGGATTTCGTCCCCGAAATCCACGTGTCTAATCGAAAAGAAACGGGTATTGCTCCCTCATTGAGACCTTAGTCTCCCAGGTTTCTTCTTCGACTCGATCACTCCTCCAAAGAACCTTTACCATAGGAATCTTCTTGTTCCTCAGTTTCTTCACCTGTTGACCCACAATCTTTACCGGTTCCACCGCGTATTGTAGATCTTCACGTATCTCCACCGGTGGCTTCTCAAGAATATGAGATGGATCTCTCACGTATTTCTTGAGCATCGATACATGAAACATGTCGTGTATCTTCTCAAGTTCCGGCGTCAACTTGAGACGGTATGCCACAGCCCCTATCCTTTGAAGGATTTCAAATGGACCAATGTATCTGGGGTTAAGCTTTCCCCTCGATATAAATCGGATGATACCCTTCCAAGGAGAAATCCTTAGAAAGACCTTATCACCGACCTCAAACTCCAATGGCCTTCGTCGTTTGTCGACATAACTCTTCTGCCGATCTTGAGCAGCCTTGAGTCTATCTTGAATGACTTTCACCTTAGCTTTGGTGATTTCAACAAGTTCAATCCCCTCGAGCTTGGCCTCGCCAACCTCGTCCCAACACAACGGTGTTCTGCATTTCCTCCCATACAATGCCTCGTATGGAGGCATGCCAATACTCGCCTGATAACTGTTGTTATAGGCAAACTCGACTAGAGCCAAATGTTTGTCCCAACTTCCTTGGAACTCCAGAGCACATGCCCTAAGCATGTCCTCCAATATCTGTATCACCCTCTCAGATTGTCCATCCGTTTGTGGATGAAAGGCTGTGCTAAACTTTAGTTTAGTACCCAAAGATGCTTGAAACTTGGGCCAAAATCGAGACGTGAATCGTGGATCCCTATCCGAGACAATGGATATCGGGACTCCATGTAGTCTCACAATCTCCTCCGTGTATAGCTTTGCCAATCTTTCAAGGGGATAAGTAATGTTGATAGGCAAAAAGTGTGCACTCTTGGTGAGCCTATCAACCACTACCCATACTGCATCATAGTTGTTCACTGTTCGTGGTAGCCCCACCACGAAGTCCATGGTCACATGCTCCCACTTCCATTCCGGAATGGTCAGTGGCTGCAAAAGCCCCGGCGGGTGCTGATGCTCTGCCTTAACTTGTTGGCAAGTAAGGCATCGACTCACGTACTCTGCGATGTCTCTCTTCATTCCCGACCACCAGTAGCTTTCCTTCAAGTCCCGGTACATCTTAGTACCACCTGGATGCATAGCATATGCCGAAGAATGAGCCTCCTCTAGTATAGACTTTTGGAGCTCCTCACTCTTTGGTATGCATACCCGGTCCTTAAACAGTAAAAGACCGTCATCACGTACTCGAAAGTTCTCCACGGGTCCTTCAAGGATCCTCTCGCGGATCTTCTGACATTCTTCATCAGTGGCCTGACATCTACTGATCTCACCCAACAATGTAGGCCTAACCTCGAATCTAGCAATGAGGACCCCACTCGTGGACACCTCCACTTGTGCCCTCAAAGTTCGTAGACATGTGAGTAATGTCCCTGACGTACTCTTCCTGCTCAGTGCATCGGCCACTACATTGGCCTTCCCAGGATGATAGTCGATGATCAAGTCATAGTCCCTAAACCCTAAACCCTAAACCCTAAACCCTAAACCCAAAACCCTAAACCCTAAACCCAAAACCCTAAACCCAAAACCCTAAACCCTAAACCCTAAACCCTAAACCCTAAACCCTAAACCCTAAACCCTAAACCCTAAACCCTAAACCCTAAACCCTAAACCCGAACCCTAAACCCGAACCCCTGACCCCTGACCCCTGACCCCTGACCCCTGACCCCTGACCCCTGACCCCTAACCCCTGAACCCTGAACCCCGGAACCCCGGAACCCCGGAACCCCGGAACCCCCGAACCCCCGAACCCCCGAACCCCCGAACCCCCGAACCCCCGAACCCCCGAACCCCCGAACCCCCCGAACCCCCGAACCCCCGAACCCCCGAACCCCCGAACCCCCGAACCCCCGAACCCCGAACCCCTGAACCCCCGAACCCCCGAACCCCGAACCCCGAACCCCCAACCCCGAACCCCCAACCCCGAACCCCGAACCCCGAACCCCGAACCCCGAACCCCGAACCCCGAACCCCGAACCCCGAACCCCGAACCCCGAACCCCGAACCCTGAAACCCGAAACCCTGAAACCCTGAAACCCTGAAACCCTAAACCCTAAACCCTAAACCCTAAACCCTAAACCCTAAACCATAAACCCTAAACCCTAAACCTTAAACCCTAAACCCTAAACCCTAAACCCTAAACCCTAAACCCTAAACCCTAAACCCTAAACCCTAAACCCTAAATCCTAAACCCTAAACCCTAACCCCTAACCCTAAACCCTAAACCCTAAACCCTAAATATACATTGAAAGGCTAATATTTAGCCTAGCTTTGCATTCATTAGCATTTATTTATTTCATTAGCTTTTTTCCTATATATTTAGCATTTAGGCTAATATACATTTAGCCTAAATATACATTTAGCCTAAATATACACTTATCATGTTATGAAGATGATTTCATTGTTAAACTCTTATATAATAACTTGTTCATGAATTTGAACTGTTTTGTACAAGTGTTGCATAGGTTTAGCTCTGACACTATAGCAAGTTGTTTTTACAAAGAAAAAATTAGGGGACACTTAATAAAGTACTATTCTTGTCAAACCAAACTAGGTGTGAAAACCAAAATCTATTTTCACAAACCAAACCAGTAGCCTAACAACCATAGGGGACTGTTTTACTGCCAAGGAAAAAAATATGTTTACATTAGAAAAATAAACCCCCATTGTGGCATGTGTTAATTTTGTTTTAAGTGTCATGTACTTCCTCCATTTACAAAAATTTCAAAACCACAACTATAATGATCTCCTACTTCATTTCCAGTCACATATTCTATAAAATATAGTCCTGAAATCTTAAATTAGTTTATTTCAACACTCAATACTTCCTTTTAGCCTACCTCTATTCTATGCCTACTGCGTAACCATTACTCATATATCAAAGTATTCAACAATCAATAAAACTTTTTAAATAAACTGTTTTACGGTACTAAACTGTTACATGGCAATTTTTGAACAATTTGTTGTATTCGGTTGTTAAACTGTTATATAATACCTTGTTGATGAATTTACACTGTTTTGTATAAGTGTTGTAAAAAAAACTTTTATATGACATACATTTAATATGCTTCATATTAAACTATCTGATAAGCATATCAAGAAGAGGTGATGACCACGAGAGAGTCTTGCCAATTATTGGTAGCAGGGGCGGATCTAACATTTTGATTGAGGGGGCCAATTAAGAATTGTGCAGATTGTTGATTTCATTTTCTTTCTATTTTATTTATGAATCAGTTTTTCCAAATTTAAAAATTGACATAAACTTTTTAAACTTTCAAGGTATAATTAGTTCATTGTGGAAATCAAAAAAGGAAAATGGAATTTAGCGAGCTATACGTGTGACTTTTCATTATGAATTTCTTTTAAAATTTTGGGCTACATTGTGAAAAATTGTTTCCAGCAATTCTTTATGTTGGTGGCAGCAACAATGTGAAATTATAGAGCTTATATTGTTTCCTGAAGTATGTTAGTGTTATTTATTTATGTGTCCTTATATGCATTTCGATATACCTTTCTTAGTATGCATTTTACTGCAATTACTTTTGCTACCCTTGGAGAGAGAAGACCACTCGTATGTCACCTGAAGTGCTGATTAATTCAGGTGCTCCAGGCTGCAAGTGAAGCATTGACTTCGTTTTCAAACACTATGCAGTGTTTTTTTGCTCAGATGTTTTGCATTTGAGAGGCGAGGCGCAAGCCTCAGACTTTATACCCTACTCTTTACGTTCTTTACAAAATCAGAAAAGGATGTGAAGATAAAATAAACAGGAAATACATGGCTAGATCATGGAGATTTTGATATTTTAAGCAAATTAAATAAAATGGAAACATTAAAGAAGTTTTGTTACTTCTTTCCTTATTGTTAAAATGAAAAAAAAAAACAAGAGTTGTTTTTGTTATTGGCCCCTTGCTGGAAATAAGAGAAAATGAGAATATCTATGGACTGGGGTTTAAGGGGTTTCTTATTAATATAAGTCCAGGAGTCATTCTAATATCAAAATATCACTTTTATCCTTCCATGACTTCTTTACATGAGGTAAAAGTATATTTATCACAATGAACATTCATGGTTAATACAACTATCATGCCATTTGTTCATAACACATAATCACACACAATTTATTCATAAATTTGTATATTATGCATTTTCACTTACAAACAATATTAATTTCATTTAGGCACTTTTTATCATTTATAAACCATGCCAAACACATTTAATTCATTTAGGTAATCTCATGAAATTAACCCAATAATTATAAGCAATATAGTCGGTCATCCTCACCTTAAGTGAGCTTAAGCGCGTTCTACGCTCCCCGATTGAACTTTGACTAATTCCGGTGAACTTTGACCAACTCCGGCGAAACTCCGACGAAGCTCAAAAATACTTTAATCAAGTTCCTAACAAGGTTTTAACATCATAAAACCTTAATCAATACAAATAACCTCTAAAAGGTTATTTCCGGTAAACCGGTCGTTTTGGCTTCTATGTCCGTGTTTGGACATAGAATCACCTTCCAACCCAACTTCCTACATATGTAAATATGTAGAACCATAACAAGGGTTCTTCATATGCTATATAAGTCATATGATGGTTAAAGGAATGAAGGAAACTCATTATGAGGTCATTACCTTAATACACCTCACTTTTCCTCCTTTATCTTTCTTTGAACTTTCTCCTTGAGCTTGAGCTTGAGCTTGCCCTTGGCTATGGAGGATGATATTTTGCTGGGAGGTTTTTCTCTTGATTGAGATGTGTTGGCCGAATGAATGATGGTGGTGAGGGGGGTGGATAGCTTTTGTCTTGTTTGGACCAATGAGTGAGGGAAATGGGGTCATAGGTGTACCTTTGATGCTCATCACCTCACCCCTCTCCTTCCAAGTCAACCAGCCCCCATGTTTGTCTACTCTAGCACATAAAAACGTGGGGTGGCCCCCACTCATGTGGGAGGTCATCCCCTTGTGTCCCGAAGTGTACAATCGGCCCCGAAAGTTGTATTTTTCGGACTGTTTTAAATATAATTTATTTTATCGGGTCGAATAAAATATTTTATGTGTTCTTAATCATTATGACACTTATGAAGAATATACATCCCCCAACTTTAATTTATATGTCTCCGAAATTTATTTCGGGCTGTTATCTGTTAAATTACCAATACCGGTAATTGAGCCCCTTTTGACCAATCGGTCCACATTATGTCATTTATTTGGACCAAATAAATTTCCCACCACCATATAAATATTATCTAGACCAAGATAAATAAAATATATGGTTTCGGGAATTACGGGCGGCCCCCGCTCCCGGTGAGAGCCCCGCGTGCGAATTTACTATTCACGCCAAAGAGTTGATAAAACTTCACAACTTCGTATACTCATTAACCATTCCATAAGGTTCAATACATTATTCACTTAAAAGTAAATACATTTGGGGACGGTGTTACAAGTTCACCCCCCCCCCCCCCTTATTTGGGATTTCGTCCCCGAAATCCACGTGTCTAATCGAAAAGAAACGGGTATTGCTCCCTCATTGAGACCTCAGTCTCCCAGGTTTCTTCTTCGACTCGATCACTCCTCCAAAGAACCTTTACCATAGGAATCTCCTTGTTCCTCAGTTTCTTCACCTGTTGACCCACAATCTTTACCGGTTCCACCGCGTATTGTAGATCTTCACGTATCTCCACCGGTGGCTTCTCAAGAATATGAGATGGATCTCTCACGTATTTCTTGAGCATCGATACATGAAACACGTCGTGTATCTTCTCAAGTTCCGGCGTCAACTTGAGACGGTATGCCACAGCCCCTATCCTTTGAAGGATTTCAAATGGACCAATGTATCTGGGGTTAAGCTTTCCCCTCGATATAAATCGGATGATACCCTTCCAAGGAGAAATCCTTAGAAAGACCTTATCACCGACCTCAAACTCCAATGGCCTTCGTCGTTTGTCGACATAACTCTTCTGCCGATCTTGAGCAGCCTTGAGTCTATCTTGAATGACTTTCACCTTAGCTTTGGTGATTTCAACAAGTTCAATCCCCTCGAGCTTGGCCTCGCCAACCTCGTCCCAACACAACGGTGTTCTGCATTTCCTCCCATACAATGCCTCGTATGGAGGCATGCCAATACTCGCCTGATAACTGTTGTTATAGGCAAACTCGACTAGAGCCAAATGTTTGTCCCAACTTCCTTGGAACTCCAGAGCACATGCCCTAAGCATGTCCTCCAATATCTGTATCACCCTCTCAGATTGTCCATCCGTTTGTGGATGAAAGGCTGTGCTAAACTTCAGTTTAGTACCCAAAGATGCTTGAAACTTGGGCCAAAATCGAGACGTGAATCGTGGATCCCTATCCGAGACAATGGATATCGGGACTCCATGTAGTCTCACAATCTCCTCCGTGTATAGCTTTGCCAATCTTTCAAGGGAATAAGTAATGTTGATAGGCAAAAAGTGTGCACTCTTGGTGAGCCTATCAACCACTACCCATACTGCATCATAGTTGTTCACTGTTCGTGGTAGCCCCACCACGAAGTCCATGGTCACATGCTCCCACTTCCATTCCGGAATGGTCAGTGGCTGCAAAAGCCCCGCCGGGTGCTGATGCTCTGCCTTAACTTGTTGGCAAGTAAGGCATCGACTCACGTACTCTGCGATGTCTCTCTTCATTCCCGACCACCAGTAGCTTTCCTTCAAGTCCCGGTACATCTTAGTACCACCTGGATGCATAGCATATGCCGAAGAATGAGCCTCCTCTAGTATAGACTTTTGGAGCTCCTCACTCTTTGGTATGCATACCCGGTCCTTAAACAGTAAAAGACCGTCATCACGTACTCGAAAGTTCTCCACGGGTCCTTCAAGGATCCTCTCGCGGATCTTCTGACATTCTTCATCAGTGGCCTGACATCTACTGATCTCACCCAATAATGTAGGCCTAACCTCGAATCTAGCAATGAGGACCCCACTCGTGGACACCTCCACTTGTGCCCTCAAAGTTCGTAGACATGTGAGTAATGTCCCTGACGTACTCTTCCTGCTCAGTGCATCGGCCACTACATTGGCCTTCCCAGGATGATAGTCGATGATCAAGTCATAGTCCTTGATCAACTCCATCCATCTCCTTTGCCTCATATTCAACTCTTTCTGAGTGAATACATACTTCAGGCTCTTATGATCGGTGAAAATGTGACACGTCTCCCCATAGAGATAATGCCTCCAAATCTTCAGTGCAAATACTACCGCTCCCAACTCTAGATCGTGGGTAGGGTAGTTCGCCTCGTGTTTCTTCAATTGCCTAGAAGCATAGGCAATCACCCGACCGTTCTGCATGAGTACACATCTAAGCCCTTGGATGCTAGCATCACTGTATATGTCATACCCTATCCCTTGTGTGGGTAGAGAGAGAACTGGTGCTTCTGTAAGCCGTTTCTTTAGTTCAAGAAACCCTGTCTCGCACTTGTCGTCCCATATGAACTTGGCCCCTTTCTTTGTGAGCTTTGTCAATGGAGACGCCAATACGGAGAATTTTTCAACAAACTTACGATAGTATCCCGCTAAGCCAAGGAAACTACGTATCTCTTTCACATTTTTGGGTCTCTCCCAATTCATAATGGCTTCTATCTTGGCTTTATCCACCGAAATGCCCGAACTTGACACGACATGCCCGAGAAACCCAATCTCTTTGAGCCAAAACTCGCATTTAGAGAACTTGGCAAAGAGTTGTTTTTCCCTCAGCCGTTCAAGTACAAGACTCAAATGATCTTCATGCTCCTCTTCACTCTTGGAGTATATCAAAATGTCGTCAATGAATACTATCACAAATTGATCTAAGTATTCACTGAACACACGGTTCATCATGTCCATGAATGCCGCCGGTGCGTTGGTTAGACCAAATGACATCACCAAAAACTCGTAGTGACCATATCTAGTGCGAAATGCACTCTTAGGAATGTCACTCTCCTTTATCTTCAACTGATGATACCCCGACCTTAAATCAATCTTCGAGAATACTGTTGCCCCTCGAAGTTGATCAAACAAGTCATCAATCCTCGGTAAAGGGTACCTGTTCTTGATCGTGACCTTGTTCAACTGTCGGTAGTCTATACACATTCTTAGTGTACCATCTTTCTTCTTTACGAAGAGTACGGGTGCTCCCCACGGTGAATGACTGGGTCTAATGAACCCGTTGTCCAATAGCTGTTGAAGTTGAACCTTCAACTCTTGAAGCTCGGCCGGTGCCATTCGATAAGGAGGAATCGAAATGGGTTTGGTTCCCGGCTCCACTTCAATCACGAATTCGATCTCTCTGTCGGGTGGAGGTCCCGGCAAGTCTTTGGGAAAGACATCCGGATATTTGCACACGACACGTACATCGTTGATGTCAACCTCCTTCTTTGCTTCATCCACCACATAAGCAAGGTATGCATGGCATCCCTTCTTCATCATCTTCCGTGCCCTCATCACGGATATTATACAACTATGAGATCCTCCCCGATCTCCCTCGAAACGTAGAGTGTTTCCCTCAGCATCCTCGAGTTCCAAAACCTTGGCATAACAATCCACTCGAGCATGATGCTTCTCGAGCCAATCCATCCCTAGTATTGCATCGAATTCTAACATACTTAGAGGTACGAAGTCACAAGTCAAAGGTTGACCCGTCACCTCTACCTCACACGAAGGGTAGTAATGTTTCCTCTCTACATCGTCTCCCAACGGTGTAGAGACCAACAAGGGTTGTGTCATTACTATCAACGGCATGTCCAAACTTTCGGCAAACGCTTCACTCACGAATGAACGTTGTGCCCCGGTATCAATGAGAATTCTTGCGTTTCTACCATTGATCTTTAATGTTCCTACATATATAAGTCATGTAAGACACACCACCCAACGTACCGGATCGAAACGGGGCTTAACAAAACATTTCGGGTGAAAATACACTGGACCGGCGCCAGTTCTAGGCAAGACCGGCGCCGGTTTGCCTTCGGGGTGGCCGGATACGCGTAAATTAAACTGGACCGGCGCCGGTTTACCTTCGGCAACTTCAAAAAATGTTTTTTTTTCTTCGAAACCGGCCCCGGTTACGAGCACGGTGATTTTTCCGACCTCTTTTTCCCCTAGACTGGCGCCGGTTTTGCTACGGCGTCTCCCGGAAATCGATTTTTAATTGGCTTAAGTCTCCCCGACCCTTGGCCGGCGCCGGTTATGGGCCAAAACCGGCGCCAGTTTACCCACGGCGACCCCAAAACGGGCGTTTTTAATTAGAACCGGAGCCGGTTTAAGCCTTGACCGGCGCCGGTTTACCCCTGGGCAGTTTATTTTTGCAACGTTTTGCTAGGAAACCGGCCGGTATCGGCCCCGGCGAGCCCGTACAAACCCGCTACCATTCTTAGCACTCAATACATGTAATTTATCAATCGTTACAAATGATTACCTGCAACGGAGTCGGGATTAGCCCGAGCGTCAGCCTTGGTCATCGCATAGACTCTAGCTTGAGTCCTCCCTTGATTTACGGACGGCGCGTTGCTCGTGCTCGCTCCTCCTTGCCCCGCACTAGCATGGGGTGCCCCGGTTCGGCTCCTACTCGCCATGGTGGCGCCGCTTGATCCCGCCCCTCGGTTCCCACCAAGTTGAGGGCAATTTGGTTTAATATGCCCTGTACTCCCACATTGGTAGCACTGTGGTGGATCACGACACTTACCGGCGTGGCTCCTGTTGCAATTCCTGCACCTGGGCATCGTTGAGGCTTGTGAGCCCGAGTTGTGCCCGCTGAAGGCCGGGTTCCCCTTGGATGGCGGTGCCGGTGCTCTGAACGATCCTCCTCCCCCATGGTTCCCCTTTTTGTTAGAACCTTGGGGGCCATGGTTCTCCCACTTCCTCTTCTTCGCCTCCTCGGCGTCTCTCTTCTTCCTCTCTTCCCATTGCTTCTCTCCCTTCAACCCCTGGGCAACCACTTGGCTAAAAGTCATGTTGGGCAATTGAGTCGCCCTATCACGTATCTCCAGGTCCAAAGCCTCCCAAAAGTGATTCACCATTCGGTTTTCATCACAAGCATACTCCGGTATGTGGTCGGCAAGGTCCCTGAACTTGTGCTCAAGTTCTTTCACCGTCATATTACCCCCTTGGGTTAGGAGAGTGTATTCCCTCACCTTGGCGTTTACCTCAAAGTCGGAGTAGTATTGGGCAAAGAATTCTTGCCAAAAATCCTCCCAAGTAACAATCCCGCCATACTTACCCTTGGTTCCATCCCACCACTTGGATGCCAACCCTTCAAGTAACCTCACCGCGATTCTCAGTTTGAAATCGGGGGTGAGTTGCATGTCAAGGGCTGCCTCCTTCAGCCTCTTGATCCATTGCGCGGCCACCGAGATGTCTCCCGTCCCATCGAACGGTTTGCACCCCAAGTCCCTCGCCTCTTTAATGTATTTGGAGATCCTTATGGTTGGACCTCCATCACCTCGACTTCCATGCGCTTCCACATGGGTTCTTGAATCACAAAAGCTCCTTCCCCTTGGAGCCCCGCCCGAAGGCTGCCTCGCACGGCGCCTTCGGCGTTCCCTCCTTTCCTCGCGCTCCCGATGGTATTGTTGGAGCAGCGCTTCAATCCTAGCCAAGGAGCCATTTTCCTCCTCGTCACTCACATCATCATCATCCCCTTCATAAGGGGTCTCAACCGGCTCAGTTTCCGGCCGGTAGGTCGAGTCCTCATAAGACCAATAGGTCTCACTTCCCGTATCGACGTGGCCATCGCTCACGGTTTGTTGTTGTTGGCCTCCACGGCCCCTTCCTCTTGATCCCCTAGAGGACCCCCGGCTACCGCGCTCGGACCCACCCGGCACACGGCCCGTCGGGTTCCTCCTAGTGATCCTTCCAACTGGCTCCATTTCTGAAAGGAATTAGAGTGAGTCATTAGACTCGTATCAATGTCAAATGACGGATAGGTACTTAAAGACATCCTTTGGCTCAAATCACCACCATACCAATGGTTAAGGGTACCATCTTAACAATTAGAGACTTTGCAACTCAAGTACCAAAGGTTCTATAAGTACAAAACTTTTTATGCTCATGGTTTTCAAATTCGTTTTCGAAAAGAGAATTTTGAAGCTTCATTATGAAGTTTACGGACTAAGTCTCTGATACCAATTAAATTGTCACGCCCCGGACCTATCCGGACACGTCAACAATCCGCCGTACAGTACGAATAGTCAACCGCAGTCCAACACATCCATACTATACAAGGCGTCTGTAATAACATTCACAATAATACATCCGCAAAAAAAAATGTAAAAATATTCATTCAAAGCAGCGGAAACATTCAATAGAAGTGTTCATGCCACACCTTGGCAAACATGAGCATACAAACCCCCAAATAAATATTTAAAAATAATATCCATGAGCATTAATTAAATAGTTTGTAAAAATGGAAACGGAGGATACACGAACCACGTCTCCTCTCCTTGGATTCCCCCGAAAGCAACGGCGATGGTAGCAACCTTCAAGTTCTACCTGAAACTGTGAGGTGGCCTCCCCCGTGAAGGGGAGGTCAGTACTTGGAAGCATTTGACAAGTACAATGACAACTATACTAAGTATAATCAAAGTTTCAATTTCCAAGACCCTCAATCTAGGATGTTATTATTTTATAATCAACTCACGTTCCTTCATGCTAGAGCTCGGCTCATAGTCATACTAATTTGTGCTAGAGCTCGGCTCATAGTCACACTACATTTTTGCTAGAGCTCGGCTCATAGTCATGCTACACTTTGCTAGAGCTCGGCTCATAGTCATACTACATTTTGCTAGAGCTCGGCTCATAGTCATACTACGTTTGCTAGAGCTCGGCTCATAGTCATACTACCACGTGCTAGAGCTCGGCTCATAGTCACGTCGTCTAATCCTAAACAATTACTTAGTCTAGGCTCCATCCATTTGAGTAACCCTTAAGGCTTACTCCTAATGTAACTTGGGTTCATAAAGTTATCCTTAAAAATATCCTTTAAGGTTACTTAGCTCCAATATCTTGGGATTAGCTTCAAAGACTATTGAACTAACATTTCCGAATAGTATTTCTATACTAGTCGTTAAATCTTAATATAACTAATGCAAATTCATAATAGTTCGTATATTTCAATTTAATTCCACATTCAAGTATAGTTTGGCTCTAATATCAAAATATCACTTTTATCCTTCCATGACTTCTTTACATGAGGTAAAAGTATATTTATCACAATGAACATTCATGGTTAATACAACTATCATGCCATTTGTTCATAACACATAATCACACACAATTTATTCATAAATTTGTATATTATGCATTTTCACTTACAAACAATATTAATTTCATTTAGGCACTTTTTATCATTTATAAACCATGCCAAACACATTTAATTCATTTAGGTAATCTCATGAAATTAACCCAATAATTATAAGCAATATAGTCGGTCATCCTCACCTTAAGTGAGCTTAAGCGCGTTCTACGCTCCCCGATTGAACTTTGACTAATTCCGGTGAACTTTGACCAACTCCGGCGAAACTCCGACGAAGCTCAAAAATACTTTAATCAAGTTCCTAACAAGGTTTTAACATCATAAAACCTTAATCAATACAAATAACCTCTAAAAGGTTATTTCCGGTAAACCGGTCGTTTTGGCTTCTATGTCCGTGTTTGGACATAGAATCACCTTCCAACCCAACTTCCTACATATGTAAATATGTAGAACCATAAAAAGGGTTCTTCATATGCTATATAAGTCATATGATGGTTAAAGGAATGAAGGAAACTCATTATGAGGTCATTACCTTAATACACCTCACTTTTCCTCCTTTTTCTTTCTTTGAACTTTCTCCTTGAGCTTGAGCTTGAGCTTGAGCTTGCCCTTGGCTATGGAGGATGATATTTTGCTGGGAGGTTTTTCTCTTGCTTGAGATGTGTTGGCCGAATGAATGATGGTGGTGAGGGGGGTGGATAGCTTTTGTCTTGTTTGGACCAATGAGTGAGGGAAATGGGGTCATAGGTGTACCTTTGATGCTCACACTACAACAAAATAGACCTTTTGCAACATTTTGTTTGCAACACTCTTTTAAGTGTTACATAAAACCTTGAGATTTATATTTAAGCAACACTTATTTATAAATGTTACATAATCTATGAGGTATACAATTATGCAACACTTATTTAGAAGTGTTGCAAATATTATGCATATTATGCAACACTTTTTCTAGTAGTGTTGCATTAGTAAGAATACAAATAAAAAAATTCCGTAATAATAATAATATCAGTAAAAAGTGTCGAACTTATCATGTGCATCATATACTTCGTACAATAGATACTCCATCTAGTTTTATTAATTAATTAATTAATTAATTAATTTATTTATTTATTTATTTATTTATTTATTTATTTGAGTCTAACCACACTTCTATTCGCTTATGCTTCTATTTATTTCCCGCTGCTGATATTGCTTTCCCGCTTAAGTTATTTAAGTCCGAATATCACTATATTCCTTATTTCCTTTGCCCTAATTTTCCCAATAAACTTTTGAGTTCTCTGAGTAAACTTCTGATCAGCGCGCTTTACTCCTCCGTTTCATTTGTCTTTTTTCTCTAGCAATCGGCTCAGCTTCTCACTGGAAGAAAGAGTCTCTAATGGACGGAGATGATCACAACGTTTGCTTCCGCCGAATCTAAGCAGAGATGCTTCTTGTAAGTCGGAGAGAAAGCAGATTTGGAGACGAAGGCTTCGCCATGGAAGTACACCAACAGACAACAGTGGAAGTTTTCGGGCCGGGCTGGCGATTTTGGGGACACATGATTGCCGCAAGCTGGCATACGCTTTGTTCCACTCCTCAATCGCGTATGGTATGACTTTCTACCTTTGTTTGAGAACTAGGTCATGGCAAACGTTTTTTATTGTTAAGTTAGTAGGTAAGGTTACCATTACAATCCAGTTAATTCAAGCTATCAATCTAAATTTATCCCTTGTATTTCGTATTAACCCGCTTCTTAGAAATCCTTCGTTAAATTGCGGCCTTGCAGGTAACTGTTTTCTCTTCTGAGCTCTGAAAATACTCTTATTATGTCCAAAGTTCTCAAGTTTTCATTTTATTTAATTTTCAGCATTCTTTTGCTGCAATATTTTAAATTTGTTTAGATTCCTTGCGAATGAATATGATAGTGTCCTGTTTTTTTAGTTTGTGCAGCTCCGTTCAATCTTTCCATTTGTGTTTAATTTAAATTGGCTGAATTCGATCTATTCTGCCATTAAAGGTTGCAGCTACTTTATTTAGTGTTGTTCAACTTGTTTTGCTTCACAGGTACTTATCTATACATCTTTATCTATGACACTATCCTATTTGAGGTATTTAGGTGGTGATTGAGAATTTAGGCTACACTTTTATTTAATAACTAGCTTTTTTTTATGTAATTCTACAATGATTTTAATCATGAGATAAGAATGCCAAAGGAGGACTGAGCTGAAACCCTTCTACAGGTTGATCATAATACCCTCCAGCCAACCAAACCATACATAGAAAACATTAACACTTAAAATTTAGAAAGGGTATCATTTGAAACTAGAAAAGAGTCTATGTAAACCAAGCAATCAACACATAGAAAGCTAGGCATATTAAAGCAAGTTGAATATTTTCGGAAAAAGGCATACTTATACTTGTTTCCATTAAAACTAACAGGATATAGATTGGAAAACGTAATTGTATAGTTTCTGATTTTTACATATCTTTTCATTTTTGGGGCACCAATAACTATTCCATCAAATCCTCACCCCCATATATGCCTATGTTACTAATGGGAGGAGTTCATTTCTTTCAAATAATGTATGGAGTATTATACTTACCAACCACATTTTAAATTTTTCTTCTGGCTCCTGCAGCAACCAAATTAAGTATAGGCATTTTAAATACTTTTAGTTGTTTCCTTTTCAAACACTACTTTACTATTTCTTCTGTGTCATATTTCTCTTCTTTTGTTTTCCTGTTTTGTCCTTTAACCTTATAAGCATGAACTGGTATTCTTAACTTCTAAAACTTGCTACCTTAAAATAACTAAGACCAAACAAATTGTTTGTACGAATCAATGTTTTTTACTGCAGGTTTCAGGTTTAGCCCAAAAATATTAGGACGAGGCAGTGAATTGGTTGAGGGCAAGGATGAGTATGAAAATCTAACTTTTGGCGACTGTACCATCAACTTCTCCATGTCAAATTTACTGTGTAATTGTGAGAGATCTTTATCCTATTCCATGTCTTTTTAAACAGAAAAAGTACTCTGTATTAAACACTAAAAATGAGTAGAGAATAAATAATTAATAGTGAGATGAGAATGGTGAAGGGTATAACATTGCTGGTTTTAGTGACAACAAGCTTGATTTTGGGATTTATTGACTTCTAGAGAAGACTCTACTCACCCCATGGAATGTAAGTTTCTTTCCAACTTTTCTTTTCTTTCTTCTTTTAACTAAAATTCCTTGATTTTACAGAAACTTGATTCATTAGTAAAGCCTATTCTTTTAATTAATCAATGTTTTATTTGAGTACTTTTAAGTGTCAATTCCAATAAAGTGCGTCAACTTCAAGTACTTTTAAACTTGGAATGCAAGACAGAAAAAAGTACTTTTGAGTAAAGTTTTTTTTACCCCAGGGGGGTCAGGGTGAGGGGGTTGGGGGAGCCTCAAGAGTCAAGGTATAATTTGGTTGAAATGGTTGATGATACTAAATCAAGTAACTCATGCACTAGTTTTTCATCTAACCTAAGTTATATTGTTTGTGTTAATAGTTGCAAGAATTCAGGGTCTCCTTTTCACTTATTCTTCATTGACAGTCTGCATAGGCATATATCACATTTAAAATTTGATACTTAAGGATGAAAAGTGGAAGGTAAGCATGTCAAACACAACCTATTAGTAGTAATTTTAACTTTGCTTCAAATGTGATGTTTCTTGAGTGTATTGCTTACTTTTCTGTCATACGGCTGTACCCATATTAGCAATTGGAGTTCAAAATTCAAATGACTACTTGCTGATTTAATTGAAGTACATAGATGGAGATAAAGATACTATGTAGAGAATGGTGATGCCATGACTTACAACATGCTGAAGAAGGATACTGATGATGATTTAAATTAGCAGGTTCAATTCAGAAATTACCCATGAACTGTACTTTATCTCTAGAAACAATGCATTTTTTTAATTGAATGTTGTGTAAAACTTATGTTTGTGAAGCTTTGATCTCTTTAGGTTTATTAATCATCTATTATGGCATTAAAATTGGTGGAATCTAATTGCATTGCCCAAAAAATAACAGAATTGATTTTGAATCTAGCAAAAAAAATTATTTTTGTTTGCAGGTTTATCTAGACCTGTTTAGACTACAACACTTTGTCTTTATAGTTTTTTTGAATCTTTTATATCTCTAGGTTCAGGATAATCTTTCTCTAAATGGTATACTATTTTTTATTGTAGGTTGAAATGAAGGATCATGAGTACAAAATAAGGACAAAAGCGAATACATGATTGATGTTTTGTTGGCATGTCAATTAGAAAAATGGTTGTCAAATAATGCGTGGAAGAGGTGCTATGAAGAGAGACATTGATAAAGCGGAAATTTCTAAATAATCACATTGCATGACTCCCATTAACATGGATAGAATATGTTCATTTTGAGAAGTTTGATGATGAAAGTGACGCACAGGACAAATGCACAAGGGCCAAGGTGCTTGAGATCAAGATACAGAAATGAATTTGAATCTAGCAAAATTGCTGCAGCGAATCCAGATTTCCAGATCTCGGTCACTTTTCAAATTAAGTGTATAGTTGATGAAATGAAGTTACATGTCTTTCATCTATTTAGTTTTCAGCTGTAGTTACATGTCTGATCAGTGATGTTTTTGAATACATTTTTTAAATTGTGCAACAAGTTTTTCTGGTTATTTACATTCTTTGAGCTGTGCTTTGGATTTTCCATTGGCATTAGATGTGATGAATTTTACTTTATTACAAATTTTGATTATTTTAATACTTTTCATTTTATTATTATACTTCGTATATATTAAAACTAACACTAAAAGCACGTAATGTTAAATGCAAACATGATCAGGAATCACCAAATGTATGTTGCACAACCCAAGAAACATTGTCGCTCAGAAATGTAAAAAAAGTGTTGCATACTTGAATTAAGTGTTATTTAAAGTACTAATTAAAATGTTACGTAATGTATTGAGTGTTGCAAAACAATATGATAGTTATGTTACATATACATGAAAAATGTTGCCTAAAGTCATAACATAAGTGTTACATTTTATTAGAAAAAGTGTTACATAAGATGTTGACTAAAGTGTTACAAAAAAAGTGTTGTGTTTGGGGTATTGATGCAACATTTCTATTTAATGTTGCATAATCAGATGAAAAGTGTTGCTTATGACTTTATGCAACGAGATCTGAAGCAACGCCTCTAAAAGTGTTGCAATAGCCTTTGGTAACACTTTAATGGCTTCTTGCAACATTTTAGAAGTGTTACAAAAAGTCTATTTTGTTGTAGTGTCATCACCTCACCCCTCTCCTTCCATGTCAACCAGCCCCCATGTTTGTCTACTCTAGCACATAAAAACGTGGGGTGGCCCCCACTCATGTGGGAGGTCATCCCCTTGTGTCCCGAAGTGTACAATCGGCCCCGAAAGTTGTATTTTTCGGACTGTTTTAAATATAATTTATTTTATCGGGTCGAATAAAATATTTTATGTGTTCTTAATCATTATGACACTTATGAAGAATATACATCCCCCAACTTTAATTTATAAGTCTCCGAAATTTATTTCGGGCTGTTATCTGTTAAATTACCAATACCGGTAATTGAGCCCCTTTTGACCAATCGGTCCACATTATGTCATTTATTTGGACCAAATAAATTTCCCACCACCATATAAATATTATCTAGACCAAGATAAATAAAATATATGGTTTCGGGAATTACGGGCGGCCCCCGCTCCCAGTGTGGGCCCCGCGTGCGAATTTACTATTCACGCCAAAGAGTTGATAAAACTTCACAACTTCATACTCATTAACCATTCCATAAGGTTCAATACATTATTCACTTAAAAGTAAATACATTTGGGGACGGTGTTACAAGGTAAGTAATCTCTTTCACAATTTATTTAATGAATTTCATGCTCAATATGCTAGCGTACCCCCTCACCCGAGACCCACTGCATCTTCATCGTCATCTAGATGTCTTTTTAAATCAACTATAGCAAATCTTTTGAAAAAAAGTAAATCTACTCCTGCTGTTGCTCAAAGCTCGACTAACGAGCTTTCGTTATATCTAACATTTCCTGTTGAGTATAATGAAGGTGAAGAATTTGACATTCTCCAATGGTGGAAGACCCACGAAGGGATGTTCCCCATTTTGTCAAAAATGGCGCAACAAGTGCTCTCGATGCCGGTTTCAATAATAGCTGTGGAACAAGAGTTTAGCGCAGCCGGGAATGTGTTAACCGATTATAGAACGAGGTTGAGCGGCCAATCTCTCGAAACACTTGTATGCTTCCATGATTGGTTGAAGGCCCGGCGTAAAACTCAAGAAGTCAACATCGTACCGGACCGCCATTTCATGGAGGAAACGACTACCGACGGCGGCGGAAGCAGTTCGGACGGCGACTATTAGACTATTAGAGTATTAGTTCCTTACTTTTCAATTGTAAATTTGTAAAACTATTTCACTGTTTGTATTGTATTCAATTTAATGTAAAATAATTGTTCTTGTTTATAATAAAAGTTGTATTTTTTTCCTATAATTACTCTTATTTAAATAAATGTATACATTTCAAGTATAAAACTTATAAGTTTAATATTTTAAAATTAAACTTATAAACTTGAACTTGTAAACTTAAATTTTAACTTACAAAATAACAACTAAAAAATTTTAACTTATAAACTATAAAACTTATAAACTTTAAAACTTTAAAACATGAAAACTTTAACTACTTAAAAACTTAAAAGCTTTGAAATTATAAACTTAAACTTTTAATATAAACTTTTAAATTATACACTTAAACTTATAAACTTTTAATTCCTATTTTAGGTATTAAAAAAAATATCACATTGTAAAAATTACATTTTAAAAAAAATAATTTACTGGGCCCGGACCGGACCGACCCGGGTCCGGGACCGCTTGGGTACCCGGGACCGGACCGGGACCTCTCCCTACCCGGGTCGGGCTCGGTCTCAAGAATCCTACCCGAGGCCCGGCCGGTCCGGGACCGGAACCGGGATCGGACCAAGCCCGGGTCCATCCCTAGTGGCCCCTCCCCGTTTAAACATTTAATTAAAAAAATTAAAATGTAACTGTTGGGACCGGAACCGCCCGGCCCGGTTCCCAAATATCCAGCCCGGGACCGGGTACGAAGTTTACCCGGCCAGGTACCCGGTCTTAGACCGAGATCGACAAAGCAGACTCGGTCCATCCCTATTGGAGTATTGGGGAACGGAGCCGGGACCGCCCGATCCTAAAATATGTGACCCGGGACCGGGTATATGATTTACCCGGTCAGGCACCCGGTCTTAGACCAGGACCTAATTTTCGGACCCGGTCCGGGGAGCAGTAAAAAAATATTGAAAGTTATTACCTCACTACCAGAGTTAGCTAAGTGTTACTAGCTCACTGCTATAGTTAGCTTACTTCTGGTTAAATGTTTGGAATAGCTAATTCTTCATATATTTAGGTTTTTGTTGCATCCCTTAAATTCATAGAATAGCTACAGATTTATATTCATTTCAGCGATTCGCATGTCTACTATCCCTTACAAAAGCTGCTTTATTGCATCATAATGACATAATTTAATTCAAAACCACTTTTCATCATACTTCTCACAAAATAAAACATACGTATAGATAATTAGATAGATAATTACATACATACGAGATTTACATATTAGCCATCAAACAACACGGCGGGAGAAATATCAGAAACCAAACACTAAAATAGGCAGAGAAACAGGCGGCGAACGCGAACCAATACAAACTCCAAAAACCAGGCGGCAAAACAGATGGGGGACGCGAACCCGACGAGCAGCTACGATGAATCTTCTTTGCTGCGAAGGGGGCAAGTTAGAGAGAAGTTGATTGTGGTCTTCAAGTCTAGAGTTCCAGGCTTAGGGGTAAGTATGTGGACGGCGGATGAGCGGATCTATAAAGTTATAAACTATAAGTATTACGTACTAAACCTGCAAGCTGCGACCCATTCAGTTTAAACGGTATGTCGGTTTTTAACCGATCCAAACCGGACCATTCGGTTTGGAAAGAATTATACCAATCGGGTTATTTGAGGTAACCAAAACCAATCCGAACTCCATTTTTTCGGTTCGGTTCGGTTCGGGTCGGTTGACCAAGACCATTTTGCCCAGCCCTACTAGAGATCATCTTGAAAAAGGGTTCCCTAAAGCACTAAATGAAATTGGGGTCTTTAGAGGTTTAATACTTTAGTACTGTAGTGGTGTAATCTCTCTAGTTCTCTTTCTATTGTAATAAAATAGTAAACTAATACAGTTAATGTAAAACTAAATATGCAAAAGAAGTAGAGCTTAAAGTTACCTCCTGCAACGTAATGCATATAGATTATGCATTATAAGTAATTAGCAAAAAGAACTCGGAAAAAATAATTAAAAACTATTGCACTAATGGACGCAGGAAAATGGATATAGTTCATATCTAGAGTCGGTCTACAACATCATTGATAGACTAAGTCAATGGATATATGCCATGTTTAGAATTCATTAGCATGACATGTGATCCCTATGTCATTGACTGATATGACTAAGGTCTATAGGTCCATAACAACATATTATTGATGTGGTGTGCCATGCGCCAAAAATAAGGCTATGACAAACTTTATTCCACCATGCTTGAAGAGCCTTAGCCATCCCAGTGTGTGTTAAGCTTTTAACGCATATCTAGGAGTAGTTATACACTTCCGTTGCAGTTGTTTGCCGAACCAAAGAGGCTGCAAACCTTAGGGTGTTTACGAATATGTTGCGGGCACTTGTAGAGAAGATCTTTTGCCCCGGAGAGCCTACCCTCAAAAAATGATTCAAATCCGTGGTGGTATGCTGGGATAGATGGATGTCCCTTACTAATGGCCTGCAGAAACTCCATTGCATCCTCTACTGTCCCTAGCTTGGAAATATAATTATAAAAAGGTTCTACAAAAGGTGGAAAATTGATATTCTTCATTCCACGAAGTAGAACCAGTGCTTCTTCATGTTTCATTTCCCCCATCAACATTTGAATCAGATTCTTATATGTTGCTTGCCATGGTAGGGCGTGAGTCTTAGCCACCATCTCTTTTAGCAATTCATAATTTCATATGCTCCTAATTTTCCCTGATTGAGAAAACCGTTTATTAATACATCCAAGAGATCACCATCAGCATCAACATTTTTCTTCACTGTCTTAGCAAGACAAAGCAATGCTTCGTCTACTGCATTAGCTTCACAGTGGCCTTTGATAAAAAAGAGTTCAAGTCTTGATATCATGATTGCAATCTGAGTCCTACCATTGTATCTATTACCTCAGAGGCTTCCTCCATTGTTCCTGCTCTACAAAATCCATGAATCAATTGGTTAGTAATAATTTTAAATAAATGAATAAAATAACTAAGTACGTAAATCATATTAAAAAACAAAGGGAGAAAAGTCTCCACTTTTCAATAGTTGTAGACGCATCTTAGACAAACATCATAAGGCTTAACATTAGAAACAGTAGCAAACTGTTACAAGGATAAGTCACGGGAATAGGAATTAGTTTGCCTCAAGCAATGAGTGTCTTCTTTTAAAGACTTCTTCTCCTGTTCCTCCTTCTTCGCCTCTGCTCATCCTTCATCTTCTTCGCTTCTGTTTTCTTTGCCTTCGTATCAGAGGCCTCAGCCTTTGCCTTCGAATCAGGGGCCTCAGCCTTTGCCTTCGTATCAGGGGCCTCAGCCTTTGTCTTCGTATCAGGGGCCTCAGCCTTTGCCTTCGTATCAGGGGCCTCAGCCTTTGCCTTCGTATCAGGGGCCTCAGCCTTTGCCTTCGTATCAGGGGCCTCAGCCTTCGTATCAGGGGCCTCAGCCTTTGCCTTCGTATTAGGGGCCTCAGCCTTTGCCTTCGTATCAGGGGCCTTTGACTTTGTACAAGGGGCCTCGTCCAACCTGTTTGTGTCAAGAGAAAAAGAAAATTAAGTTAAAATTTATCCTTATGGTCATAAATCATTTAAAAAAATGTAAGAGATCAGCATGACAAACCATGGACAGAATTCTTCGAAAAAAACTTTTAGGAAACCCCTATAAGAAAATCACAACGATAATTATGATGAATAAATAAATAAATAAGTAAATAAATAAATAAATAAATAAATAAATAAATAACTTAGAAGAGAGAGTGAATCATTTACCCAAATTGAAATTTATTGAGAGAGTTAAAACCACGTACTGCTGGGGTAAATAAATCAATGTTTTTTGAAACGTAATCATGCACCCAATGGCTATTGCTCACAGTATTGGTGTCTCTTTCATCTACCTTGTCCGGGTATAAATGTTCTTGAGCATTTCGGTAAAAATGAAGTGGAGATAACAGTCGTCTGTTCATCTTTTTTAATACATCACGCACCATAAGAGTCTTCTCATTCGGATCACTGGGAAGTGTAATATTATGCAAAAGCAAATTCACCAAAACTTTGTCGTTTTTTATCATCTCAGTCCAGTTTTGGGGAAATGCTGTGTTCATGATCCATGCCTCCTTCTGAAAAATGTGCATGTTGCAGTACAGTATGCGGTGAAGGGCAATCAAAAATTGGATGCGCACATTCTTTGGCCAAAAGATTGGGGGCCTAAGAACCCACAATGCTCCTTTATCTCCTGGTTTACTTGGGAAAAAAGACAAATCAAGAAAATATTAGACAAATCATGATAATATAATATAACAGAAGTCATTAAAGAGATAAGTGAGAGAAGTGATTTTGGTTATAAATACTGATTACAATAAAGACAAACCGGGACACATTTTAAAAAAACTAATGGCTTATGAAACTTGAAACTTGTGGAATAACAGTGGAGAAGAATGTCTAGGGAAATGTCCGAGACCATTAGTATTCCAGCTCTCATCATTTAGATCATTTGGAAAGTGAGAAATGAGGCTAAGTTCAAAAAAGGCAAAATTGATAAAACTGAAGTCATTCAACAAGTTGGGGTCTAATTCAATAATAACCAAAGAATGAACACAAATGAGAACAGCAATTCCAAGGAAAACGCAATGTAGGGTTACTAATTGATAAACATATGGTCCAATTCAACCAAAGCAATTTAACATGTACAATTAGGAAAATCAAGCTCAAACTAGGTAGTTTCTAAGTTCAAACAATGAGTAAAAGAATTAAAAAACAGAGGTATGCAAACTTACTAATCATCGCATGGTAAGAAAGATGAGAGTATGTTGACGCAAAACATGTCCACCTCTACCACTGGTTCTGCCTTGATAATTGTCTTTGTTTTCTCCGCCTGTCTCCTACTTGGGTACTGATAGAACCTTTTAACCAGATATAGCATATCTTTTAAATCAGAACTTGGTAAGCGCTCATCTAGAGCCCTCATATTGTAGAGAAACCCTCTTGAATTGCGTATTACAGCCCCTGTAATGAGTGACCCGTGACAAGAACCGTTCTGGTGCAACCGGTAGAGGGTTCTAAATAAGGAATCAAAAATGGTAATAAAATCGGCACGTATGTACCCCCACCAGGTACATTGTTTGCTCTTCTCCCAAATATTATATTTTTCTATTAACCACTCTTCTATTTCCGAATCAAAATTCTCTATTAATACCAACTTATCGCACATGTGAATTTGGATCTTTGTTCCTAAACATCCATTAATTTCACTAAAATTATGTGGGGGCGACGAGAGGTCCCCCTGTTGATGTGGGAGCCGAGGAGGCGGTCCTGTTGGTATGGGAACTGATAAGTCTGATTTTTTCATATATTTTCACTCACTTTTTATAGCGTTTCTTGTTAAACTGAGGGCAAATTGATACATTTTTCTGCGTTTTTGTTGCATTTTTATTAATGTTTGAAATTAGTGTTGGAAGTTTAAAATTGTGATTTATTGAAGTGTTTTGACTGTTTTTGTTTTGGTTTTCACTTACTTGTGTCATATATATATATTGTAATTTTTTTTAACACAATAAACCAATGAAGTGCATTAGTTAATCAAAAGAAAAGCAAAAAAAAGACAACTGCAACTAAGCTGCGTGAAAAACGAAGAAAACATACAAAAAAATAAATAAATAAATAAAGCAGCGTGGCTGCATTTCAAAAAGCAAGCAAATAAAAGAAAACAAAAATAAAGAAAAGCAAAAGAAACCAAAAACGAAAAGAAAAACAAGGCAGATATGATGGGAGCAGTCGGCCAACAAAAAAACAAGAGGAGGAAAGTTAGCAGCCAGCTGCGGTACATGGGCGGCCAAACGAGAAGGGACAGGAGCTCGATCCATCAGTCGCAGCCAAGGAAAAAAAGAAGATAAAATCCTGGGAGAGCAGCTGGCCACAGAGAGAATACACACCCAGCTCCAATTCAAAGGAGGCAAAGGATTGAGCTGAAAATATACACCCGCAACACTCAGCCGCAAGGAGGAAAATATGTAGATCCAAGGACCGTAGGAAGCAACTAGCAGCAGGAATATCTATCCATTTACACTTGAATGTCTCTCCAGTCTCAATAAGTTTGATTTATCTTCTATCGTCTTTCAATTTTTAGCCTTGATGTTTTATGCTAGATTTCTTTCTTATACTCATTGTTGAATAAGCTTATGAACTCGTTTCTTTTTTGGATTAACTCATCAGCTTCGAATACCTCTCCATTTACATTTGAATTGATGTGTACTAGTTCGAATTTCAGTTTAATTTTATGCCTGAATTATGTCACTGTTTTGTTTATTTGTGTTAGTTTCTTGATGAATATGTTAGGCTAAATCTAGACCCCACTTTTAATTAGTTAATTTATTGTTACTAGTCACATTGAATTTACCTTTTAGCATTTTATTTTCAGAACTTTTTTCATCCACATGTTCGCTAGTTTAAATTAGTATTTTAATTTCTCTCTCAATTTATTTTGCATGTTCACTACTTTTAGTTTACTCATTAATGTCATTTAATTAAATTCCCCGCTACTAGTTTTGTTGTTTAATTTTATTTACTTAACCATTATCACAATTAATCGATTGAGAAAGCTTGCAACGACTCGTACTAACCGGTGACCGATATCGAAACCAACACTTCCCTCCGCCATTCCTCGAGAGACACGATACTCGGGGAAAAACCGAAAGGTTAGACTCCGTTTTACTACAACGCCGCGAAAGCGGTTATCAAATGGCGCCGTTTCCGGGGAGTGGCACGGTTGTAAGTTGGTTTTTATTATTGGCATAGGCGAACCCGAGTTAGTGAGACTTTCTCCTTTATTTTCTGTTTTTTTTTTGTGTTGTTTTCTCAAGTTTGCAGGATCAATTTGTAAAATCTCTCTCTTTCAAACATGGCAAGTTGCTATCATTTGCTCTCTGCCTGAAAGAACATTATTGAGAGGGTTTGATAAAAAAAAATCACCAGGATGAGGGAGAGGCAAACAGTGCTTGATGCTTTAACCTTGGACTTTTCTGAGGATGATAGCATCATTATTCCGCCAATCGATGCCACTGATTTTGAGATTAATCCTGATATCATTCAAGTGATATCAATTAATCAATTTGGCGGTTTGAAATATGAAGATCCGATATTGCATATGTTGTGGTTTAACAGAGTCTGTAACACATTCCGGATCAATGAAATGTCAATTGACATCGTGAAACTTATCTTATTCCCATTCTCTCTTCGGGATAAGGCTGTTCGGTGGTTAAATTCTTTTCAGGACAATCCAAAATTTTCTACAAAAGAGTGTGGAGATCATCAGAACAGATAATGGTACCGAGTTCAAGAATCAGTCTCTTGCTGATTTCTATGAAACTCAGGGTATCACACAGCAATTCTCTGCAGCAAAAACACCACAACAGAACGGGGTCGTTGAAAGAAAGAATAGAACTCTTGTTGAAGCAGCACGCACCATGCTCATTCAGTCAAAGCTTCCCCATTTCATGTGGGCTGAAGCAATCAACACGGCGTGCTTTACTCAAAACAGAACATCAATTCACAAGCGCTTCAACAAGACCCCATATGAAATACTCTTCAACAGAACTCCTGACATCTCATTCTTCAGAGTGTTTGGCTGCAAGTGCTTTGTTCTAAATGACAGAAATGAAAGAAGCAAGATGGATCCGAAAGCTATCGAAGGAGTATTCATTTGATACTCCACGCAATCAAAGGCATATCGGATCTATTTACGTGAACGCAGAACAGTCATTGAGAGTGTCAATGTTGCATTCTATGAAATGGCTGACTTTGCTTCTGAACATTTCTTGATAGAACCCACACTCTCTGCTCAAAGGAAGCAACCTGATGGAGCTGAAGCAACGAAGCAAACAACGGCTGACAGTGCAATTCTTGACTCTCTATTTGAACATTTCTATGAGAATGCACGCACTGCCAACCCACAATTACCAATAGAAGCTGCTCAACCACCATTCATGCCTGACCTCAGTGAAGAAGAAGCTGATTCACCTCCTACATCTGATCAAGAGGATACTGAGGATCATGGCACGGCAACAACACAAGCAACTTCACCAGCACAAGTTTCAGAAATACCAGCTCAAGCAGATACAGAACCTGAATCGACCCCTGTGCACTCCACTCCTCAACAAACCACATCTACTACTTTTGAGGACCCGGATCACCCCATCATAACTCTAATCCCTCCAACTCATGAGCGGAAATGGACGAAGACACATCCTGCAGAACAAATTATTGGAGATCCGAGTCGTGGAGTTTGCACAAGAACGGCTACAGCAAATGAATGTCTCTTTTCCTGCTTCATCAGCCAATCTGAGCCAACCAAGGTTTCTGAAGCTCTAGCAGATCCTGATTGGGTGATCGCAATGCAGGAGGAGATCAATCAGTTTGAAAGATTAGATGTATGGACCCTGGTGCCAAGACCCCAAAGAAAACAATAATTGGCACCAAGTGGGTTTTCAAGAACAAGAAGGATGAAGACGGTGTAATTATAAGGAACAAAGCCCGACTAGTTGCAAAAGGGTACAACCAACAAGAAGGAATTGACTATGATGAAACCTTTGCACCAGTGGCCAGAATTGAAGCAATCAGGTTGTTCCTTGCTTATGCTGCTCATAAGAGTTTCACCGTCTATCAAATGGATGTAAAGACTGCATTTCTGAATGGAGAACTGAAAGAAGAAGTTTACGTGGCACAACCAGAAGGCTTTGTTGATCCTGAACGTCCACATTATGTCTACAAGCTGAAGAAAGCTCTGTATGGACTAAAACAGGCACCGAGAGCCTGGTATGATGCACTATCTGATTTTCTTGTGCAATCAGGCTACTCGAAGGGACAGATAGATCCAACTCTTTTCATCAAGCGAGAGAACAGTGACATCATGATGATACAAATCTATGTCGATGACATCATATTCGCCTCGTCCAATCCGAACTTCTGCGAAGAATTCAGCAACTTGATGCGCACTGAGTTTGAAATGAGTATGATGGGAGAGTTGAACTTCTTTCTAGGGCTACAGATCAAGCAACTGCCAGACGGAATTTTCATCAGCCAGTCGAAGTACATCCATGAAATGCTCAAAAGATTCAAGATGCACAGCAAGTCAACCATGAAAACCCCCATGTCTCCCTCACAAAAGCTCGACTCTGACCCTTCCGGGATATCAGTCAATGCTACCAACTATCGGGCGATCATTGGTTCCTTGCTGTACCTGACATCTAGTAGACCGGATATTGTCTTCGCAACATGCCTGTGCGCTCGCTTTCAAGCAAATCCAAAGGAATCACATCTGAATGCAGTAAAGAGAATCCTGAGATACCTGAAAGGAATAGTCAACTTAGGACTTTGGTATCCCAAGGACACGGGTTTTGACCTTGTTGGTTACTCAGATGCTGATTTCGCAGGTTGCAAGTTAGACAGGAAAAGTACATCCGGTGGTGCTCAATTTCTGGGAGAGAAGCTAGTCTGTTGGTCCTCCAAGAAACAGAACTGTGTGTCAACTTCTACAGCCGAAGCAGAATACGTTGCGGCTGCTAGTTGTTGTTCACAAATCCTATGGATGAGGACCCAACTCAGAGACTATGGCTTCTTGTTCAATCACATCCCGATTTACAGTGACTCCCAGAGTGCAATTGCCATAACTAGCAACCCCGTTCATCACTCGCGCACCAAGCACATCGATTTGCGCTATCACTTCATCAAGGACCATGTGGAGAAAGGAGATATTGATCTGTACTTTGTAAGCACTGAGCTTCAACTGGCTGACATATTTACTAAGGCACTGGATGAAAAGAGATTCCAGTTCCTAGTATCTAAGTTAGGCATGTTGAATCTCGATCCTATGTAATCGTGTTATCTCCATGGTCTGAATAAAATGTGTGCGTGTGTGGTGTGCTGATAAGTCCATTTTTGTACTTATTTTTCTTATCAAATTTAAGCGATTTTTGAATAAAAATAGAAAGAAAAGGCATGTTTTAGATATTTTGGTTCAAGTTTCATGAAATCAGGTGAAAATCACATTCATAATATGTTTGCCGGGATTTCGGGTCAATTGAGCACAAAATGAGTCAATTTGAGTAACAAATGAAGTCATACCGGAAGAAGTAAGCATTTTATCAAGGTGATCCAGAAGGCAATCTTGGAGAGCAAGAAACGCGGGATTTATCAGACGAATTTGGCGGAGGGCGCCCAAATAGGCGCCCAATATGGCCGCCTGGCTGGCCGCCTACGGTATATCAAAGTCAACGCTCCAGTTTGACCCGAACCTGTAGAAGACAGAAAGCGGCCGACGGAGGAAGGAAGGCGGCCGCCCTTCGTGGCCGCCTGCGGCACAACGGGACAAGGCCAACCACCGGCCGGTGCGACTTGACGGCAGGCGGCCAGACAGGAACGGCAGGCGGCCGCCGTCTGGACCGCCTGCGGCTGACGTTGACGGGCTCACGTCGACCTGCCGGTGAAGACAACGGAAGGCGGCCAATTTTGGTGGAAGGCGGCCGCCCTCTATGGCCGCCTACGGCTGACGGAGACCAGCCCACGTGTCGTTGCCGGCGAGTTGACGGCAGGCGGCCAGTTGCTGCCGGAAGGCGGCCGCCTGCCCGGGCGCCTTCGGGGAAATTTTTCCTATAAATTGCCCGATTTTTCCTCAACTCAAACACACCTCTTCCAACCCTAAATCAGTTCAAAACACCTTCTTTCTTCCTCCATTTTCGAGCTCCAAAGGTTTTAGAGAGAGAGAAACTTCAAATCTTCATATCTTCTTCATTTTAGCTCCAAATTGTAAGTTCTTTATATGTATTTTCATCTTCTCAATGTGTAGAATCTGAATCTGTGCTTTGTTTCTTCGATCTGTTCTTCGAAAATTTCCAGATTATTTTTCAAGTATTTCGCATTTCCTTCCAAAAATTAAATAAAATAGTTATTGTTGTTGAATTCATTCCAATTAATTATATAGTTGTTCACTAGCCTCAAGGTAGTTATTTATCTGAAGAAATTAATTTTTCACGAACCAGAAGTAATTTTTAATTAATTTTGATGATTATTTGATATTAGTTCATAATTTAGATTAAATACTAGAAAAGAAAGAAAAAAATGAGTTCGGCCCTATTTACAGTTTAGTTAACTTAAATATCATTACTAGTAGTTAATATAAAATTTGGTACGAATTTAGAGTATTTTGTATTAATTTTCGGTAATTGCCTTATATTATTGCTTAAATCAAAATAAATACTAAAAAAGGAAAAAAAATTAGTTCGGACCTGATTACAGTTTATTCACAGTTATATACCTCCCAGTAGCTAAAAATAAAATTTATAACGAAGTTAGCATATTTTTAGTTGCTTTTTGCATTTTCTAGTTAAAATTGGGAAAGTTATCAATTAGTTGTTAAAATTGGATTTTAGTTTCAAAAATTCGTAAAAAAATTACAGAAAGTTGTATTTTAGTTCCTACAAGTTTATTGTTCCAGAATATAATTTTTGTTTAATTTTTGCTATCATACATGTTTAATTCCTTGTTAATGTTGAATTTAATTATTATATCGTTAATTGTAAAAATGATAATGAGTAGCTAAATTTGTTAGGGCATGAATTGAGTAAAGGAATATGGATTGACTTGTTGACCTAAAATTAGGGGGTAAAATTAATAAATTGGACTAGTTGTTTAAAATGATGAAATAGTAATTAATAATAGTTAGCCATTTTCATTAATTAAATTCTTGGAAAATTAATTCTAACTTGTCTATGAGATTAGAAATTAATTTAAGCCAACCATATTTGAGCACATTAATAAGGCCTAGAAATAGGATAATTTAATGAAAAGGATTTACATCTTGTCTATGAGAAATAAATTCAATTGCTAAAATAAAGAGTTTAACTAGTTAATGAATTTGGCTATTTTTATTAATTAAAATATTGGAAAATTATTTCTACCTTGTCTATGGGTTTAGAATATAATTTAAGCCAACCATTTTAAACACATTAATGATACCTAGAAATAGGATAAATTAATGAAGATAGTTTCTATTCTTGTCTATGAGGAAAGAAATTATTAGTCCAACTTTAGTCTTAATTTCCCTAATTAAGAGGTCCAAGAACATATCCATTTCTAATTACTCAATTCATTGCCCTTATTTGCATCCTTGAATAATCAGTCTTTATACATTAATCTTTAAATTGCACCTTGCTCCTAGTTATAATTTAGCATAATAAAGAACAAAAACACTTTCCTATATTGAAAAGGCTTCCAACGATTAGCGATAGCCCGTGACTAAAATTAAATTAAGAAACTTCTCCGCCATTCCTCAAGAGACACGACACTCGGGGAAAAACCGAAAGGTTAGACTCCGTTTTACTACAACGCCGCGAAAGCGGTTATCAAATGGCGCCGTTGCCGGGGAATGGCACGATTATTTCTTGATTTAATTCTAGCATAGGTGAATTCTAGTTAGGGAGACTTTTTCGCCCTTGCGACAATTTGTATAAAGATTTCAGGATAAATGAATGCACACCCGCTCTAAAGGAGTGGAAGGTCTAATTGAACTTGATCCTGAACCTGAACGAACTTTGTGGAAAAATCTTTCAATCCACAAGAAACCAAGCATGGCGGGAGAAAAGACGGTGTTGCAAAATCTTACGCCGAACTTCATCGAGGATGATAGTATCAGCGCACCGGCAATCGAGGCAGCCAATTTCGAAATCAAACCCGCCATTGTCAACATGATGTCCAATCATCAATTTGGCGGGTCCAAGCAAGACGACCCTAGGGCCCACATGTTGTGGTTCACCCGAGCATGCCAAACGTTCCGCTTTAACGGAGTGACCCCCGACGCCGCAAAGTTGACCTTATTTCCCTTCTCATTACGGGATAGGGCATCTTTGTGGCTGAATAGCTTTCCAACGGGTCACTTCACAACATGGGCGGCACTGCACCAAGCATTCATGCAAGAATACTTTCCTCCATCGGCAGTTGCTAAAATTAAAACAGCAATCCAAAACTTTAGGCAATTCCCGATGGAGTCCTTAAGTGAAGCATGGGATCGTTTCAAGGATATGAGAAACAAATGTCCACTCACACTGATGGATTCTAGTAGCTTGATGTTCCATTTTTACAATGGACTTCAAGTTAGTAGCAAAAAAGAACTTGATTTCTCTTCTCAGGTGGGATCATTCCTTGACATGGCACCCAACACCAACGAAGCTCTGGTGGAGAAGGTCACTTCAAATGCAAGATACTGGTATGACGAAAGAACTCCAGCAGCAACAAAACCAGGCTATCTTGAAGTTGACCAACTCACGGCCTTAACAGCAAAGATTGAAGGGTTGGTCGTGGAAGTAAAGAATCTGAAGAATGAAAACAATCACACCAACCAAGTCAACAACATCGGTGCTATCCCGAATCAACAATCATCCCGATACTTCGGGAACTCAAGCTCTGCTCCACAGTCATCTCAATTTAATACTTTTTCACCTGTTTCTCATTCAACTGAACTTGTACTCTCATGTGAGATATGTTTTGGTCCACATTTGACCAACTCGTGTCAATTAGTCGATGAATGTAATGTAAACAACAACAGGGAAGTGAACATGCTGGAGTACGGCCGAACAAAACAAGAAGGGCCATGGGCGAATCAGGGCAACAGGGGGGGTAACTCCAACTACCCTCCTCAGAATTTCCAAGGAAGGAATTACCAAGGTAACCAATGGCGGGGGGATTACAACAATGGTCCTCCTCGTGGCGGTTATCAAGGTAATCAAAACTACCCCAACAATAATCAAGGGAACAACTTCCAGAGTCGGAACCAGGGAGGTGCACCAGCCCAACAGAACAACCAAGCTTATGTGCCTCCACACCAACGACAAACGGAGGCTGCCCAGCCATCAGAGATAGGCTTGTTGGTAGCAGAACTGGCAAGGACACGGGAGGAAATAACAAGATACAAGGCCAGCACTGACAATCAGATCAAAAATCTGATGATGCAAATTAATCAGAACAATGTTCCTGGTCGTCAGCCAGGCAACTTGCCTAGCACCACGGAACCAAACCCCCGTGAACATGTGCAAGCCATCACTCTTTGAAGCGGGAGACAAACAACCGTGGCTGAGCAGAAAGACAAGGAAGAGGAAGGTACCCCGACCATGGAACCTGAGAAACAAACTGATGCTCCAACTGAGAAGAGCATGGAACCAACACGCCCTAACACAAGGGTCACTATCGTCAAACCTTCTCTCCCGTTTCCTTCACGGGTTAGAAATGATGACGATAGCAGGAAGTACAACAAATTCCTGGACCTACTCAAACAACTCCACGTCAACCTGCCGCTGATGGATGCCTTAGCGGAGATGCCCAAATATGCCAAGTTTTTCAAAGACTTGCTGACAAACAAAAGGCAGCTGCAGGAGCTCTCAGTCGTGGACTTGAACGCAGAATGCTCGGCCGTGGTTCTGAGGTCAATACCCGAAAAGCTAAAGGATCCAGGTAGTTTCACTATCCCTTGCTCTATAGACAATTTCAACTTCAATAATGCTCTAGCTGACTTAGGGGCAAGTATCAATCTGATGCCTTCCTCTATAGTCGAGAAGCTAGGACTTGGGGAAATGAAACCCACCAGGATGTGTCTTCAACTGGCTGATCGCTCAGTCAAATATCCGAAGGGAATTGTTGAAGACGTCCTGGTCAAGGTTGACAAATTCATTTTCCCAGTCGACTTTGTAGTAATGGACATGGAAGAGGATAGGGAAACACCTCTTATTCTGGGAAGGCCCTTTCTGGCTACCGCCAGGGCCTTGATTGATGTCACTGATGGCTCATTAACTCTAAGAGTCGGAGATGATCTATGCACCTTCCGACTCTCAGATGTTATGAAACACCCCACAGATTCCTTTCAAGGATGTCATTTTCTTGATACCTTTGAGTCTATTGAAGGGTATCTGTTTGGGGAAGAAAATGGACATGTAGCTGATGAAGCATGTCTGTTAAAAGAAGCCAACAGTGATGTGAGTGATGCATGCGAGAGCTGTGAGGATGCGCTGATTGATCAAGCTTCTAACGAAGTATTGATTAAGTTTGAGGGGGAGAAAAATGAACAAAACTTGAAAAACGACCACCCCCTCGAACTAAAGAAACTGCCCGACCACTTAGAATATGCATTCTTGGATGACGAAGGCAAATGCCCTGTCGTCATCGCCGCACACTTAAGTGAGGAACAAAGGGAGAAATTACTTGGAGTCCTTAAGACACACAAACAAGCAATTGCTTGGAAACTTGAGGACATCAATGGAATTAGCCCCACCTTTTGTACCCACACCATCAAAATTGAGGAAGGGTTTAAACCAGTTGTCCAACCACAACGACGTTTAAACCCAAACATGATGGAAGTAGTGCGTGCTGAGATTGTCAAACTGCTGGATGCGGGTATCATTTACCCCATCTCTGATAGCCAGTGGGTAAGCCCTATTCATGTTGTCCCCAAAAAGGGGGGAATGACCGTCATGAAAAATGAAAAGGGCGAACTTTTACCCAGTCGAACTGTTACCGGGTGGCGAATGGTAATCGATTACCGCAAACTGAACGAAGCCACCCGGAAAGACCATTTTCCCCTTCCCTTCATCGATCAATTAATAGAGAGGTTGGCAGGCCATAGTCACTACTGTTTCCTGGATGGCATGAGTGGATACTTCCAAATCCATGTCAACCCGGAAGACCAAGACAAAACTACGTTTACATGCCCTTTTGGGACCTTTGCTTTTCGTAGGATGTCTTTCGGTCTCTGTAATGCTCCTGCCACCTTCATGAGGTGCATGATTGCCATTTTTGAAAAATACATTGGCCACTTCATGGAGGTATTCATGGATGACTTCTCTATTTTTGGGGAAACGTTTGAAAAATGCCTCGAAAACCTGGAAAAAGTACTTATCCGCTGCAAGGAAACCCATTTAGCCCTAAGTTGGGAGAAATGTCACTTCCTTGTGAAAGAGGGTATAGTACTTGGACATAAAGTGTCAAGTAACGGGGTAGAGGTGGACCGTGCAAAAATTGAGACAATAGAGAAACTTCCTCCACCAACCACGGTAAAAGCCATCCGCAGCTTCTTAGGACACGCGGGCTTTTATCGTCGTTTTATAAAGGATTTCTCTAAAATCGCAAAACCTCTCACCCGGTTACTTGAAAAAGATGCGGTTTTTATATTCTCTGATGAATGTCACCATGCTTTCCAAGCACTTAAAACACAACTGATCAATGCTCCTGTGCTTGTGGCCCCGGATTGGAGTTTACCCTTTGAACTCATGTGTGACGCTAGTGACTTAGTAGTGGGGGCCATTCTTGGTCAAAGGAAGGACAAGAACTTCCACCCAATCTACTACGCTAGCAAAACTCTGTCAGGGCCACAACTCAACTACACTACCACTGAAAAAGAATTTCTTGCTATTGTTTGTGCTTTAGAGAAGTTTAGGACTTACATCATTCTTTCGAAGGTTATTATCTATACCGACCATTCGGCCATTAGATATCTCCTCCAAAAGCATGATGCTAAGCCTAGACTGTTACGCTGGGTTCTTTTGTTGCAGGAATTTGATATTGAAATCAGGGACCGAAAGGGATCTGCTAATCAGGCAGCTGACCACCTCTCGAGGTTAGATGCCGAGTTAGCAGAAACTTTCGGAAAATGCGAAATTGAGGAGCTTTTTCCTGCTGAGAGATTGATGGCGATTTCCGCCAAGGAGCAAACACCGTGGTATGCTGACATTGCCAACTACCTTGTTGGTAAAGTCGAGCCTACCGAACTGACAAGGCACATGAAAAGGCGGTTCCTATCAGAAGCAAAGCACTATTTTTGGGATGATCCATATCTATTCCGAATTTGTGCTGACCAGGTGGTGAGAAGATGTGTTACTGAAGCTGAGGCAAAGGACATTCTGGAGCATTGTCACAGCGGTCCTACTGGGGGCCACTTTTCAGGGAATAGAACCGCAAGGCGGGTTTTGGACTGTGGGTACTTCTGGCCCACGATTTTTAAAGATGCTAATGAATTTGTTTCCTCTTGTGATAACTGTCAACGAATCGGGAACATTTCTGGGCGCAATGAGATGCCCCAACACTTTATCTTACCTTGTGAGGTATTTGATGTTTGGGGCATCGACTTTGTTGGACCTTTCCCAAGCTCAAGAGGAAACAAATACATTCTTGTGGCCATTGATTATGTTTCCAAGTGGGTTGAAGCCCAAGCCTGCGTCACCAACGACTCTCGAGTAGTCGTAAATTTTCTGAAAAAGCTCTTTACCAGATTTGGTGTGCCTAGGGTTTTGATCAGCGATAGAGGGACTCATTTCCACAATGATCCAATGGCCAGAATTTTGGCCAAATATGGAGTCCAACATCGAAGCGGAGTAGCGTACCACCCCCAGACTCAGGGACAAGTGGAGAACGCTAACAGGGATTTGAAGTCCATTCTGGAGAAAACTGTTGCCCAGACCAGGAAAGACTGGTCAACTAAACTTGACGACGCTCTTTGGGCATTTCGGACTGCTTACAAGACCCCAATCGGAACAACACCTTTTCGCCTTGTATACGGGAAGTCTTGCCACTTACCCGTCGAACTCGAGCATAAAGCACTTTGGGCGATGAAAAATGTTTGTTTTAAACTGGATGCTGCAGGGAAGGAACGATTTTACCAGCTGAATGAACTGGAAGAATGGAGAGCGCAAGCTTTTCATAATTCCAAACTTTACAAGGAACGAGCCAAACTCTACCATGATCAACACATCAAAGCTCGTGATTTCAATGCTGGAGATAAAGTGCTGTTGTTCAACTCCCGGTTGAAGCTTTTTCCAGGAAAGCTTAAATCAAGATGGTCCGGACCGTTCAAGGTCATAAAAGCTTACCCCTACGGAACTGTTGAGATTGAAGATGCTAATGGGGCTCCCTTTAAAGTCAACGGCCACCAACTTAAACTCTACCATGGCGGCCCGATTGAAAAAAGCAAGGAGATTCTCTATCTCCAAAAATTTTGAACCAAGGGAGGACATTCGTCAAGCTAGTGACGTTAAAGAAGCGCTCATTGGGAGGCAACCCAACCAAAAAAAAAAAAAAAAAAAAAAAAAAAAAAAAACTAACCCAAAAATATTTTACTTTGTTTATTTCTTGCAGATGTATGGAGGAGATGACGACCCCATCTTTGAGGATGCACCACTAGGAAGGGAAGATCCGCCGCCTCAGCCCGATATCCCCTTTGCCACTATCGCAGACCGCAGACGCTTTCAGGTATGGGGACAGTACCGCACTCTCCTGGCTCCCATGATCTTAGACCAGGAGATGCTCGAGGAGTGGGGATACTGGAGTGATATTGATGCTCTGCTGGGAGACTCTTTGTGGCGGAGGATTCTACTCATACAGGAGAGTGCCAGTCTCCCGTTGACGATAGAGTTCTTGTGCTCTCTACAGTTCACTCACTATGGCCAGACTGTGCAGGAGAGTTCTGTCATTGGGTCGGAGACTCAGATGAGATTCACTATTAGGGGCATTGAGCACTCCATCTCTGTGGCTGAGCTCGGATGGAGGATGGGGCTCTATGCTCCGGCTTACACCCAGACGGATGAGTTCCGTGCTCTCTCGACCCGTCTACCCGAGGCTTTTGACGTTGAGGAGTTCTGGCGCCGACACTCCACAGACACCAGGTCGTTTCTCCGGCAGCATCCCCATTCGAACAAATGGAGAGAGACTCACTGGTATATACTCTCATTTGTACTCTCCTGTGGTCTTTTTGGGCGACCTCATAACACAAACAGGGTGTCCAAAAAGGACATTTTATTCTTTTGGAGTCTGATTCACCGTACCCCGGTGAATATGGCGGTCCTTATGGCTCGTTTCTTCCGGAGCCAGGGGAAGACTGTCCGCCGCACTATCCAGGCAGGGCCTTTCATCACTACTCTCGTTAGATCATTCTACCCAGATCTAGACATTCCGGGGCTACTGCACTTACAGGATAGCATCCGCGTTCTTCGATCCTCATCCTTTACCAACATGAGGATCAAGAAGAAGCGGAATACTCAGGAGCTCCCAGGTATTGAGCAGCCGACCCGGCAGGGTAGTTCTTCTCGACCCTCAGGACATGAGGGATCTAGCGAGCCCTTTTCAGACATGCCTAGCGCCGCAGATTGGAGAGCGATGATGGAGGGGATGCGGAGTCTCCAGACTTCAGTTGTTGAGATACGAGATGCACAGGAGAGAGGATTCCAGGAGATGCGAGATGCGCATGCGACGGCCCTAGGAGAGTTCAGAGACTTTCGATTAGCTCAGGAGAGAGCCACCCGGGATATGCAGGAGGAGTTAGAGACCCAGAGGCTAGATATTGATGAGATGAGAGACTGGCTTAGGCCACACTATGGCCCTCGGGATTACGCAGGCGATGCTTAGTTTTGCTTCTTCCTTGACATTTTTTTATTGTGTTTGTTTGTTTCTTCAGGTTGGACATTGCGCTGCTCTTTTGACTTGAATGCTCTTACAAACTGACTATGGATGATGTAAGGATTTTAAAAAACCATTTTACTCCTGTTTCATTATTCCTCTTCACAAAATCTTTTCAAAACTCAAGTGTGAGGAAAGAACCAAAAAAAAAAATGTGCCTTTATTTCCCAATTTTGTGCCTCAAAAGAAGACCTCGAGGGCGAGGTCCAGCTCAAGTGTGAGGAGGTTGCGTTTTACACTCAAAAGCTAAAACCTTATTTTAGAACAATCTTTTTACTATTTTTGACATGAAACATTAATTTCTCAATTTGTTATCAATCTCATAAATAGCTTAGATAATCACCCTTATTATAAGAATTTACTTTTATTATTATTTAGAAAACTTGAATTTGTTATGGGTTTTTGGTTGTGAATGTAAAGGGCTGAATTTGTTTTAATTGGACATTCATTTTATTCATTAAAACAAAAATGTTAGTATTAATAAAACTCCAAAACTCATTGTTATAGGACAATTCCATCTCCGAAAAGGGGCTCTGTTTCATTCGTTAATCACAGTCTGTGAGAATGAAATATGCATTTACCATGGGATAACACCGCCAACAAGAGTGAAAAAGAGCAAAAAAAAAAAAAAAATGGTGAACAAGATGAATGTCCCAATTAGAATAATGAAAACCTTGGGATAAGGAATTGATTGGTGGTTTAACATAATAAATAGTTTTTCTTAAGTAATACTAATTTTAAACTCTTGTATTTTGGGTGATTTTTCTAAAATGTTTAAAGATTGAGAATAAAAAGAAGAGGTTTTTGTTTCTACTTCTTTAAAATAGCAATTAGATTGTAATGCAGTTAGACTTTACCTTTTGAGTGTGTTTACAACTAATTCGTCGCTTGAGGACAAGCAACGCTTAAGTGTGAGGAGATTGATAAGTCCATTTTTGTACTTATTTTTCTTATCAAATTTAAGCGATTTTTGAATAAAAATAGAAAGAAAAGGCATGTTTTAGATATTTTGGTTCAAGTTTCATGAAATCAGGTGAAAATCACATTCATAATATGTTTGCCGGGATTTCGGGTCAATTGAGCACAAAATGAGTCAATTTGAGTAACAAATGAAGTCATACCGGAAGAAGTAAGCATTTTATCAAGGTGATCCAGAAGGCAATCTTGGAGAGCAAGAAACGCGGGATTTATCAGACGAATTTGGCGGAGGGCGCCCAAATAGGCGCCCAATATGGCCGCCTGGCTGGCCGCCTACGGTATATCAAAGTCAACGCTCCAGTTTGACCCGAACCTGTAGAAGACAGAAAGCGGCCGACGGAGGAAGGAAGGCGGCCGCCCTTCGTGGCCGCCTGCGGCACAACGGGACAAGGCCAACCACCGGCCGGTGCGACTTGACGGCAGGCGGCCAGACAGGAACGGCAGGCGGCCGCCGTCTGGACCGCCTGCGGCTGACGTTGACGGGCTCACGTCGACCTGCCGGTGAAGACAACGGAAGGCGGCCAATTTTGGTGGAAGGCGGCCGCCCTCTATGGCCGCCTACGGCTGACGGAGACCAGCCCACGTGTCGTTGCCGGCGAGTTGACGGCAGGCGGCCAGTTGCTGCCGGAAGGCGGCCGCCTGCCCGGGCGCCTTCGGGGAAATTTTTCCTATAAATTGCCCGATTTTTCCTCAACTCAAACACACCTCTTCCAACCCTAAATCAGTTCAAAACACCTTCTTTCTTCCTCCATTTTCGAGCTCCAAAGGTTTTAGAGAGAGAGAAACTTCAAATCTTCATATCTTCTTCATTTTAGCTCCAAATTGTAAGTTCTTTATATGTATTTTCATCTTCTCAATGTGTAGAATCTGAATCTGTGCTTTGTTTCTTCGATCTGTTCTTCGAAAATTTCCAGATTATTTTTCAAGTATTTCGCATTTCCTTCCAAAAATTAAATAAAATAGTTATTGTTGTTGAATTCATTCCAATTAATTATATAGTTGTTCACTAGCCTCAAGGTAGTTATTTATCTGAAGAAATTAATTTTTCACGAACCAGAAGTAATTTTTAATTAATTTTGATGATTATTTGATATTAGTTCATAATTTAGATTAAATACTAGAAAAGAAAGAAAAAAATGAGTTCGGCCCTATTTACAGTTTAGTTAACTTAAATATCATTACTAGTAGTTAATATAAAATTTGGTACGAATTTAGAGTATTTTGTATTAATTTTCGGTAATTGCCTTATATTATTGCTTAAATCAAAATAAATACTAAAAAAGGAAAAAAAATTAGTTCGGACCTGATTACAGTTTATTCACAGTTATATACCTCCCAGTAGCTAAAAATAAAATTTATAACGAAGTTAGCATATTTTTAGTTGCTTTTTGCATTTTCTAGTTAAAATTGGGAAAGTTATCAATTAGTTGTTAAAATTGGATTTTAGTTTCAAAAATTCGTAAAAAAATTACAGAAAGTTGTATTTTAGTTCCTACAAGTTTATTGTTCCAGAATATAATTTTTGTTTAATTTTTGCTATCATACATGTTTAATTCCTTGTTAATGTTGAATTTAATTATTATATCGTTAATTGTAAAAATGATAATGAGTAGCTAAATTTGTTAGGGCATGAATTGAGTAAAGGAATATGGATTGACTTGTTGACCTAAAATTAGGGGGTAAAATTAATAAATTGGACTAGTTGTTTAAAATGATGAAATAGTAATTAATAATAGTTAGCCATTTTCATTAATTAAATTCTTGGAAAATTAATTCTAACTTGTCTATGAGATTAGAAATTAATTTAAGCCAACCATATTTGAGCACATTAATAAGGCCTAGAAATAGGATAATTTAATGAAAAGGATTTACATCTTGTCTATGAGAAATAAATTCAATTGCTAAAATAAAGAGTTTAACTAGTTAATGAATTTGGCTATTTTTATTAATTAAAATATTGGAAAATTATTTCTACCTTGTCTATGGGTTTAGAATATAATTTAAGCCAACCATTTTAAACACATTAATGATACCTAGAAATAGGATAAATTAATGAAGATAGTTTCTATTCTTGTCTATGAGGAAAGAAATTATTAGTCCAACTTTAGTCTTAATTTCCCTAATTAAGAGGTCCAAGAACATATCCATTTCTAATTACTCAATTCATTGCCCTTATTTGCATCCTTGAATAATCAGTCTTTATACATTAATCTTTAAATTGCACCTTGCTCCTAGTTATAATTTAGCATAATAAAGAACAAAAACACTTTCCTATATTGAAAAGGCTTCCAACGATTAGCGATAGCCCGTGACTAAAATTAAATTAAGAAACTTCTCCGCCATTCCTCAAGAGACACGACACTCGGGGAAAAACCGAAAGGTTAGACTCCGTTTTACTACAACGCCGCGAAAGCGGTTATCATGTGCGTTGCATGTGTTGAGGGGGAGAAAAGGGAGAAAATAAAAGAGAGAGGAATACTTTGAGGGGGAGAAAAGAAGAAAATCAGCAAAAGTGTGTGTGTGTGTGTGTAGAAAATCAGAAAAGAGAGAAAAAGAGTGTGTGTGTGTGTGTGTAGAAAATCAGAAAAGAGAGAAAAAGAGTGTGTGTGTGTTTTTCATTTTTTTCATGCACGTTTCGAGGGGGAGTTTTAATCTGAGAGAGTTTTTTTTTAATAAATTCTCGCTAGGGGCCCAAAATTTTAAAATTCTCTGAACTGGGCCCGCTCTTGACATTTGGGCCCAGATTACTTTTCACAAGGCCCAAGTTCCAACTTTTCGCATATAAAAGGAGACTTCGAGAACAGTTTCTCGCATAAATCTCATTTTCTCGCATCTTAAGTTCTCGAAGTCCAGCATCCTTCTCGCAAACTGATCTTCACATCTCAAAACTTCTCGAATCCATCCAAAAGGTGGTATTTCAAGTTCTCGAGCATCAAAAATAACTTTCATATGATTTTCGCACAAAATGCACCGGTTCTCGAATCAAAACTTGAAAGGAATTTCTCGTTATTGGACCTCGAGAACCCTCTTTCTCGAACTAATAAACTGAACATCGAAAAGTTTTTATATATGTTTTTGCAGGTGGTTCTCGACATTTCTCTGAGTATGAACTCGAGAAATTCACTTTCTCGATGTTTAGAACTCGAGATCAATTTCTCGATATTTCAAAATTCGAGGTTCGGTTCTCGATATTAAACCTCAAAAGAGTCTTTTCGATGTTTAATTCCGAGAACCTACTTCTCGAAGTTGGAAATACCGAGAAGAGGTTCTCGATACTAAACCTCAAGAAGATGGTTCTCGATGTTTAAATCTCGAGAAGGACTTTTCGATACTTCCATATCGAGAACCAAGTTCTCGATGTTTGAGTATCGAGAAGAGCTTCTCGGTATTTAAACCTCGAGAACCTACTTCTCGATGTTCAAACCTCGAGAAGTTGGTTCTCGTGGTTTGCACTCAGAAATTTTTCTCGAGGTCCCACCAGTACACACCTGGTTTGAGAAATTGCAAAAACAGAACAAAAATAAAACTTTTCATTTGAACAATGTGCTGACCCAATGTCTTCAGCTAATCATGTCAGGAACAACCAAGAATACACAATCAAGCAATGAACTGTACCCAAAAGAGAACTGGGTCCCACTTTATGACAACAACTTCTAATTGGACCTGAAGTTTTTCAAGTGTCAGGACCCAGTCATTCTCTCCATACTGCAGAAACATTACCTCTAGCTAGCATTCAGTGAAGCCAAACCAGTACCAATGGTGTATCTACAACAGTTCTGGGACCTGATGCACACAGCCTCAGAGAAGGACAGGTCGAAGATAATGACCAAACTAAATGACGTGCGAGTGGTGCTGACACCATCAACAATCAGGGAGACACTAAAGCTCCCAGTGCTCAAAAACTACGCACCACTCCCCTCAAATGAAGAGCTGATCAAGGGGATGAAAGATCTTGGATACGACAGCCCACTGCCTTTGCTGTCAAATTTCACAATCTCCAACTTGCCCCATCCATGGAAGAGTCTGTTCGGCCTGGTGAACAAGTGCCTATCTCCAAAGCACGCCGGACACGACAAGTGCAACAAGCAGATCCTACAAATCTTCCATGGAATTGCCTTCAACATACAGTATGATATGGCCCAGCTCTTCTGGACAGAGCTAATGGATCAGGTGAAAATGAAGAGGAACAAAGGAAGCACCATACCTTACGCTCGGTGGCTGGCTCTGATGATCCACAATATAATGGAGGCCACCCCGACAATGCCAAAGCGTAAGGATGACAAGCATTTCACCGCCCCAAAGCTCAAGTACTTTCAGAGAGACAGCATTAAAGCTGAAGCACTGCCAATCCCGGACTCTCTGCTCAATCTAGCAAACCCGAAGGACAAGGCAGTCATTGACTACAAAGAGTCGCTGAAGAGAATGGTCCCTAGGGTTCAGCAAAACCCAACTGGACCTTCCCAAGGGATCAAGCCGAATGAACGTGAGGGTAAGAAGAAGAGAGCCCCGCCACAGAAACCAGTGGCAACCCGGCCTAATGATGATCAGTCTGCTAACTCTTCCGAGAGGACCCAGACTGCTGAGGGCCACCCTATCAATGCTGAGGACACTGCCGATGAACCATCAAGCCAGGCCCCTTCAAATAAGGCTGGTGGTGAGGCCTCTGATAGCATGGCCAAGGGAAAGAAGAGGAATGATGATGATGATGATGATGCAGATAGTGATGATGATGATATGGAGGGAGTCCTGATCAGCAACAGGAAGAGAGCCGGAAAGAAGGCCATCCGGATAGACTCCGACTCCTCATCAGAAAACATAGAGGCTGCTCTCACACCTCGACCGCTCAAAGGCATTATCATAAGTGAGCAGCGCTCAAAGCAGAAAAGCGACAAATCTGCATCATCACAGCCTAAGAAGAGGCTAAGAAAGAAGAGTGCAGTGGAAGAGGAGCTGGCACTGTACGATGACTGCGACACCTTCGTCACCATAGACCGAACCACACCCCTAGCAGCAGGAGCTGACCTTGTCAGTTCCCGAGTAGAAGTCGCAGCATCCGGTTCAACTGCGCATGCACAGCCATCTCCCATCCACTCTCCAGTCTCCCAACAGACTGGAGTTTCAATAACTCAAGGGGAACTTACACCGACCTCACTGATTCCCTCCGAATCTGCTGAGAGACTTAGTGGTCAACAGCCCCGGACCACTACCCCCATTCGTTCTAGCACATCGAGTCTAGGTGTCACCATTCCTACATTTTCACATTTCTCTAGGACACCTACACTATTCACTGCACATACAGGTGTACTCACCCTGAATGCAACGACCGGAGTGCAAACTATGATGGTCGGAAGCCCTGCTACACCAACAATGCCTCGATCATTGAACGCAGGCCACACATCAGCTATCTTCACTGATGCTGTGACAACAGTTACAACCCCTGTAACTGGTACCACCATTCCCGAAGACATTCTCGTATATCTGAATAGCTTTCTAGAGTCTACCATTAAACCATGGGTGCATGAAGCAATAACCGCTAATGCACAAGACTCTGGAAGTACCCCAGTTGTTCAGGATATACCACCCAAACCCCAAACAACACAGCCCCCAACCATTTCCATTCCTATTTCCAAACCCCTAGCCATAGACAACCAACAACCATCCACATCAAGGGGAACCCAGGATACAGAACTAGTATTTTCCCCTACAACGACCAAACCTAACCTAACAACCGTACCCTTCGAGGATCTTGTAGCTGAGATCTACGACCGCATACTAGACGTGAAAGAAGGCAACCTCACCCCCCTTCAAAAAGCCCTTCTCCATGCTCTAGATACACAGAACACATGCCGTGACAGTCTCCGTGGCGCTAAACGTTCACATGAGGATCCTGATGATTCGGATTCTCATGAGGGGGAGAACAAGCGCCAGCGGATACTTGAGCATGTTTCTTCTACTAGCCAACCCTCAAAGCCAAACCAACCCTCCACCTCTACCAATGAGCAACCCACTACTTCAGCTAGCCATAAATCCCTAGCCACTCTCTCTAGCATGGTCGAGCTAGACATAACATCCCGAGGTACATCTCCTATAGATGTTGACCAAGGACGGAATGGAAGTCCTGATGATGCTACCACGAGTACATCTTCCTACTTAGGCCATCAGCCAGAACCTAGTTCGAAACTGATGTCAGCGGGCAATCCTGAGGATCCCGGTGTTACACCCGACTATCATCACCTCCGCAACAAGAACAAACTCCGTCCAGTCCCTCGGACAAACTTGAAGAAATCCTAGTATATGACAGGTGGCCTCGTAAGTGGACTGAATGGGATGATCTGAGAATGGAAACAGAACAAGATGACATGCAACGGGATTGGATGCTTATGGAGCTTCTTAGAAGATGTGCTGAAGAGATGATTGGGCTCGACAAAGACGAGATAAAAGAAGGAGAAAAATACAAGGAGCCTGAATCTGCCACTAAGCAAAAGACTACTTCGAAACCTCTGGACAGCGTCAGAATCAAGACCCCCTTTCTGGAAGAAATCAGAGAGCGAATTTGGCGCACACCTGAGAAGATCAAGACCTACAGAGAACTCAGGATGCGTGACATCAATCACCTCAAAGGAAGAGACAGAGGTGGAAGCTTGTACATGCTAGGACACAGATCCACGGGAGAACGACAACAGATTTTGAATCATAATCTTGCAACAAGCGGATGTCCAGTGCAAACAATCCTGAAAGTAACAGAAGAATACTTGGAGAAGATCAAATTCATGGTCTTTCATCTACAAAGAACTGATGGATCAACATTCACCTGTCAAGAAAATGATTTCTTTCTGCTACATATGGACGGCGTCTATCAAATGTTTATGAGATGCAGAGAGCTACCAGTCCATAAAGATAGACTTGCTAAGGAAGGTTTTGAAGCCATAAAAAGGTTCATGATGAGACAAATTCGATATCATGGAGGTCATGATCTTCAGATGGGCCTGGAAAGGAATTATCCCAAAGTGAATCTAACAAAGCCATACCTTGACAGACCAGGGATAGAAGACTTCCCAGAAGATCACATCTTTGACAATCCAGTCTCGGTCATCTATCTGAATCATGAAGGAAAGAAGCGGCTTCTGTTTGTCAAAGAAATAAACAAATATTGCGATGGAACACTAAAGATCATCAGAAATAGGCTGCGATAAAAAAGGGAAGAACTTGTCAAGAAGTCAACAGAAGCTACAAAGGATGAACTCAGGGAGCTGGAAAGAACAGAAGATATCCTAAAAGCCATCAAGACACAACTTGAAAACAGAAATATACTCAGGAGCTATGAGCATGCACTTAATCTCAGAAAGAATTATTACAAAGCTCAGAAGTGAAGAAACCCAGCAAGACGGCACTTGACCACAAAGGGGGAGATTGTTAGAACTTTTATTGTGGGTCAAGTTTGTCTTTAATGTCTTGTTTAATAAAGTAGACTAGTTATACCATTTATGGTATTAGATTAGTAATTATTATGTAATAAATAAGTTAAAGGGAATGAGGCCCAAAATGGCCTTGGCCCAACTTCCAAGGTTTACCTAAATCGGTAACCTGTACAGTGCCTATAAATATGCGCCTTGTGTACAGGTACCAATATCGATCAATACACTTAAGCCTTACGCTGCCAAAATTGTTCTCGATACATCAGAAAGAAGAATTTCTCTGTTCTCAATATTGTTTGATCATTATCAGATCTTCTTTCTTTCTGTTTGTCGATGAAATCCATCTAGCTGATCGTTAGTCTGCATAAACTGGGACCAACATACTCTCATGAGGAATGGGAGTAGAGGTGATTTCTGGAGTTTCGTGATCCACATATTCAGTTGATGTGGATTGAGCGGCTTCTTCTTCAGCTAGTGTGGGGTATTCCAGCAGTGGTACTGTTGTTGGGGGTTCTGCAGTAGAGGAGATTGACACATGCGGATTCTGATAGAAATTTTCAAATAATGAATCCAGAACCGCATTGTCAACTATCGCTGCTTCAGTTGTTTTTGTTCCTATTTGTCCACTTTCTTGGACTCGCGATGTAGAGGGTTCTGAATTGATGTATTTGGAAGCCATGTCTGCCATTTCATAGAATGTAACAGTTACACTCTCCGTGACAGTTCTTCTCTCTCTGTGGAAGACCCGGTAAGCTTTAGGAGTTGTTGAGTACCCGATGAACACACCTTCTAGTGCCTTCGGGTCAAGCTTACTCTGGTTCTCCCTGTCATTCAGTATGTAACACTTGCATCCAAAGACTCGGAAGAATGCAATGTTGGGTACTCGTTTGTTGATAATCTCATATGGAGTCTTGTTGAACCTCTTGTGGATGTTGGTTCGGTTCTGCGTGAAGCATGCAGTATGCACAGCCTCTGCCCAGAGAGAATGGGGCAGTTTTGATTGTATCAGCATCGTCCTGGCTGCTTCCACAAGTGTTCTGTTTCTTCGTTCTACGACTCCATTTTGTTGAGGAGTCTTTGGTGCTGCAAATTGATGAGTGATCCCTTGGGATGTGTAGAACTCACTCAGCTGATGATTCTTGAACTCTGTCGTTATCAGTGCGCACAATCTGAACTCTGCCTTGTAGAAGATTCTGTGTCGTCCGAATGAAGGTCATAATGATGTCGACAGTCAGAACTTTTGAGCTCAAGAATTTCGTCCACGTGTATCGAGAATAATCATCAACGATAACAAGTACATACTTATTACCGTTGAGACTTTGAATGCACATCGGCCCACACAAATCCATATGGAGTAATTCAAGGGGGCGTGAGGATGATGGAATCTGTTTGGATTTGTGGGTTGCCTACTTGGCAGATAGCGTGTTAAGATCTTTGAAGTTCAGATGAGAAAGTCGCCGGTGCCACAGATTGTTCTGCTCAGCTGATGCCTGTGAGAGGAGGCATATGGGAATGGAATTTCTGACTGAAGTCAAATCAATGGTGTAAAGATTTGACTTCCTGATGCCTTTTAGCAGTGTACGTCCTGAGTCGTCGATGACACAATACTGTCCAGCCTTGAACTTTACTTCCATGCCCTTGTCACAGAATTGTCCAATGCTGAATAGGTTGTGACTCAGGCCTTTGACATATGAAACATCGAGGATGGTGACTCGATCGCAGATCACATCTCCTACCCCAAGTATGGGAGATGATTCACTGTTTCCGAATTTAACTGAGCCACCATTTCTGTCGGAGTAGTTGCTCAACAGCTCTTTCTTCCCAGTCATGTGTGTGGAGCAACCAGAATCAAGATACCACACATGACAGACCTGCAAGGTAATTAAAGACATTTAGTTACCCACTTCATAATGGGTCCTTCCTTATTAAATCTGAGCAGGTTTTTGATAACTCTTTTTATTTTGGGCCCAATATCTTTTGATTGTGAAGTCTTGTCAATTTTAGACTTTTCAATCTCAGATTTTGGAACCCAGATTTTCACGTTTTTAACAACTGGAGGAGATTTAGAATTGTTCAGCTCAGTGAAATGCTCTTTAAGTATTGGCTCCTTAGACAATCTTTTCAGATGCTTTGGAGATTTTACTTTGAGAGGGTACTTAAGGGATGGCACATAATGAACAGTCTCCTTAAAATTCAGAGATGCCTTTTTCCCTTTAGTATTTCGAGAGGCATTCACATCACACAAAGAATTATTAACAGGTATATTAAAACTTCTACATACATTCGAATTAGATTTATTAACAGTAGAAGAAGGAGGAGAACCAAGATTAAAAAACGGGAAATAAAATAAACTGTCAAGATTGTAATCGATTACATCAGCCGAAACATGGGCTGAACCAGAATAACATTGTTTATAGACTGAATTAAGAAAGGGGTTGGGGGAACGATTCTTCTTCTTAAGTGGCTTCAGTTGATCTACATCACGTGAAATCTTGGATCTCTGCCACTGTTTCTGTCCCTCCTTTCTCATAGTCATAGAAGTGCCTGTTGAGTTAGGAGATTGAGAGTGAGTGGGTAGTTTTAGAAATTTGAGCTATAGATTCCACAGTATCAATAGAATTGAAAGCTGAGTTCTCTAAGCTACATTTTCACATGATGTCGTTTTATTACGAAGAATTTCATTTTCAGCTTCTAATTTCTCTTTCGCATTCTGAAGCTCAATGTTAGTCTTTGTGAAAAGAGCTCGGTCAGTTGCAAACTGAAGTCTTTCTTTTTCCAGAATAGTTAACTCACTTATAAAGGTTTTCTTGAAATTTATTTCAATGTGAGTCTTAAGATCAGAATTTGGGCTTGAACCAGAGGGTTTAGCAATTACAGGATGCATTCCTTTTCTGGAGGAATTAAAATATTCTCCTCTGGTTCCTCAGTTTTGTATTTTTCTTCAATTTCATTATTTATTTTAGAATAGTCCAAAACAATTTGAGCCTTATCTGTCCTAGTTCGCTTAGCAGCGTCAAGATTATCTAGCTCAGGATCACCTTGCATGTCTGGTTTCTGATAAATTGGGGGTTTACTAATTATAATATTCCCATATTCAGGAAGAAACAAGACATCCTGATGAACTTGTGGACTAGCTAATCCCAACCCTTCTTTTGCGTCGTAAAACCTTTTATCAAGTTGGTTATTCATCTTGATTGTTTGCACTGACTGACCTCTCTTTAAAAGTAGGCAGAGGCATGAGTTCTAAAACCAAGTCATTGAGTTCAAAGCAAAGAGATTCTATAATCACAAAGTATATCTAGCAAAGGAGAAAGTGCTTGATCACAACTTCACTCTCTGCTTTGACTCATGCTTCACTAAGCTCTTAGACTAGATCATACATTGTTATATTTTTAGAGCTTAAATATTAGTTGGTGGCCAGAAATTCCTTGTATTTTACAAGTGGTTGTAAACACTTAGGAGAACAGTTGTTCGGATCCTAAAGTGTGGTTAGATAGATAGAGTATCTTTTGATCCCCACTGGATCATTTGAGAAAAGTCTAAGGACTGAGTAACTTTGAGTGGTGTTATACTCATCGTGAAAAACCTTCAATCTAGGCCTGAGCGTTGTAAAGGCTAGATTGGCACTAAGTGTATTGGGCTTAATACTTTAGTGGAAATCCATCTGAAACAGGGTGGGACTGGATGTAGGAGGATTACACCACCTCTGAACCAGGATATATCGTGTGTTGATTTTCTTTCAAATTAACAAAACACACACCAAACACTTCTCACAAAAGGATTGTAGTTTGCCAGCAGCATCCTAAACAGTAGTCTTAACTGACCCTACTGCTTATCCTACTGCTTAATTACTCACTCTCCTTGAGACAGTCTTTCCACGAGAATCTCTCAAAGCTTAGAAGGTGTCTCAGCAGTACTCTGATCTTCACCCACCTGCTGAGCCCACTGCTCATACATATTTACTTCCTTTGAACGATTACAATAGCCAAAAAGAAAAGCCTGTTGAAACCATTCCAAAAGTTATCCTATTTCTCAGCAGTTGCCTCAGCAGTCTCCTGCCTTCCAGCCAACTGCCAGCACAGCAGTTGCCTTAGCAGTAGTCTGCTCACCAGCCAACTGCCAAGCCTACTGCCTATCCATAAATAGTCCTAACATCACTCAAACTAAAAAGTTGTCTCATACTGATAATCAAGAGGTTAAAGACTTCCGCTGTGCATCTATTAATCTCCCAAAAGATTATAGATCAACTCATCTAGAAGGGAGGAGTCCTTAAAACCGAAAAAGCTTTAAAAGTCTATTCACCCCCCCCCCCCCTCTAGACTTTTACCTCTATCCGGGACCATCAAAAAAGCCTGTTGAAAATATTCCATAAGTCATCCTGTTTATCAGAAGTTGCCTTAGCAGTCCTCTGTCTTCCAGCCAACTGCCAACCCAGCAGTTGCCTCAGCAGTAGCCTGCCCACCAGCCAACTGCCAAGCCTACTGCCTATCCATAAACAGTCCTAACATCACTCAAACTAGAAAGTTGTCTCATACTGATAATCAAGAGGTTAAAGACTTCCGCTGTGCATCTATTAATCTCCCAAAAGATTATAGATCAACTCATCTAGAAGGGAAGAGTTCTTAAAACCGAAAAAGCTTTAAAAGTCTATTCACCCTCCCCCCCCCCCCTAGACTTTTACCTCTCCGGGACCATCAAGTGGTATCAGAGCAGAGTGTTCCTAGAGTCAGTTTTTGACCAATCTGAACTAAAGATCCAAATCCACTCTACTTCCCAACACACTTTCTAAGAATGGACAGTCAGTTAACAAAGAATCTTCTGTTCAACTTGAACAAGTCTGGTGACTGGAAAACAAAGGATGTATGGGATGAACTCACAGAGATCCAATCAGAAGATGATCAAAGCAGCTCAAATGATGAAAGCTGCTCATCAGAAAGGAAGGAAGATGCTATTATTTGCCTCTTTGGAATGTTCCCAGAAAACAGCTCCTCTCACAACAATATTATGGGCAGACTCTATGAAAATGGCAATAATGAGGTATTATCCTGCTGTTCAAGCGATTCATACTATTCCAACTCTTCCATTGTTGATATGGAGGCATTGCTCCATCAATTTGAAAACTTCCAAAAAGACCATCTTAGCTTAATAAATGAAAACTGTAGACTTCAAGAAAATCTAATAGTAGCTCATGCTCAAATGGGTGAAGTAATAAAAAGGAAAGATTTTCTTGAAAGTGAAAACATCAGTTTGAGAGAAAGGATGAGCTCCCCTTCTCTCCCCTCTATTAAGGAAGTTCAGCACAACAAAAAGAATACAGGATACACATCATTTCCCCAACCATTGAGAGACTTTCCCAAATACTCTCCTACCACAAAACACATCTTCAAAAAGAACACAAAGCTTCTAAGCCACCAACACTCCCATGTTCGTACAGTTCCCACAAGAAGGAACATGTCTACTCCCAAACCAAAATCCCTGTACAAACACAAACTTCCTATCAAACAAGAAAACCAAAGAACCAGTTGGCAATCCACCAATAAGACCAACTACCAACCAAAGAAGCAGCAAAATCAACCCACAAGAAATCATTCTTCTTCTACATACAGGAGAAAGAAGATGAACACATACACAGTCACTCCTCTTGAGTGCAACACCTCAAAGGGCTATGGATCAAACTGCTTAAAGAAAGATAGTTCTAGATGGGCATGGAAGCCCAAAATTATTCAAAGGAAGATGCCCACTTCAATGTGGGCTACTACTACTCAACAATGAATACAGGAAGGTGCTGGAGCAACGGACTCAACAAAATGGTTGATACAGTCTGGCTGCTCCAAGCACATGACAGGAAGCAGGAAGCTACTGTCAATCTTAATGAAAAGGAAGGTCCCGAAGGAACATTTGGAAATAAAGAGCTGGATCAAAAGAAGAACTTACAAACCAATACATATCTTATGTTGAGGTTGTAAAGTTCAATCAAATAAGCACAAGCCAACTCCAGATTAAACGGACATCTGCTTGATTAGAGATGTCAAAAAGGGATGTAATTGTACTTAATGATAGACAAAGGAAGGACCATCTATGTGATACAAGAAGGGAAGCAAACCAGACCACTGCTGGCAGGTGACTCAAACTGCAGACAACTGCCAGCAGTAGGCTTCGATCACACAGGATCATCACCAGAATTGAAGCTCCCAATCTTCCAATTCTATATGAGGAGAGTGATGAGAAAGAGGAAGAAAAGCAGCAGACTCAAATTAATCAAACATCTGATACTAGATGGTTGAGTCAACATCCTCCTCATCAAATCATTGGAAACATCCATGAGGGAGTACGTACCAGATCAGAAAGAAGCCTTGTTCTCATGCTTCATTTCATAAACAGAACCAAAGAAGAAGCCCTGTTAGATTCTGACTGGATACAAGCAATGCAAGAAGAACTCAACCAATTTGAAAGAAGTAAAGTATGGGAGCTTGTATCTAGACCCTATCATCAACATGTGATAGGAACCAAATGATTATTCAGAAACAAGATGGATGAGGAAGGCACCATCATCAAAAATAAAGCAAGAAGCAAAATTCAATTGCTACAAGCACAGCTGAAGCAGAGTACATAGCAGCAGGCAGCTGCTGTGCTCAAATACTCTGGAAGAAACAACAATTGAAGAAACTTAGAATGCTTGATGATCTCAATCAACTTAAAGATTAATGGTGCATCAACTTAGGGGGAACCTAACTCAAAACATTTCAAAATATTTTGATCATAAGGAGCATTATCTAAGGGGGAATGCGTTCTCAGAAACAAAGGAATGAAGCAACAAGGTCCGAACAAAAAGAATAAAAGAAGAAGGCTCAGCAGAGGTCTCTGCCGAAGACACTTCTAGAAGCAGGAGGCTCCCCCAGAAGGAGAACAGGCAACTCAAAACTACGAGCAGGCGGCTCCACCAGAATTAGAGCACGACATTCAAGTCCATGAGCAGGTGGCTCACATAGAGGACAAAGAGACACAGCAAGAGGAGCAGGTGGCTCCCTTAGATGAGCAGGTACCTCCATCTCCAGCAGGTAGTTCACCAAACTTGACTCCACTAGAACAACTAGAGGCAGAATTCACCAGAGTCAAACAATGGAGAAAATGGAAACTAACCAAAATCCGGGATCAAGCAGAGACCCTACTGTACTTCATTGATGAAGAAGACTTTGCATTGGAGTGGTTTGTGACACTCCAAAAATTTAAATAAAATAAAATACACTATTGGTTAGGTAAAATGCCAAAAGTGACATTTATGTAACTCAAATAAAATTTTGACTTAAACAAGTGACATTTTTAGCGAAGGATCATATAAAACTTTGACTCAATCAAAGTAACATTTTTGCAAATTCTAATGTATACATGTGTATCAGTGCAAACATATACTACGGGTGTATACTAATACTACAAAAGTGAGTTGACTTTTCAAACTTAATATCTTTATGCATGTATATAGTATATGTATTCTACATTAGTTCAAATAATAACACTGCACTTGACCGCTCTAACCTAGATAGTACGAAGTATATACGGAATAATATACTTTGAAACACAAATATTAATATGTAGACAAGGAAGTTCTGATTGACCATAGTACACATGCTAACAAAGGAAACATACTTATTCATATTAACGTGCGTAGAAGCAAATAAGGAAACTGTTTTAAATGGAATTAAAAGCCATGGATTTCTTAACCTATATATGTACATTTATGTTACTCCGTATGTAACTTTTATGGAGTAGTAAAAACCATATGCACTATACGTAGTATGTATTCAGACTGAAAAGAGAGTTTGTACATTGGCATCTATAATAATTAATACTACTCGTACGTACGATACATAGTGAATTCGGATGAACTTAGCAACGTAACCAACGCCGGAAAGATCGATCGTGAGAGTTATATAAGGAAAGCTCATAACTAATAATAAATGTAGAAGATCCTGTAACGTATTCGGGCTAGAAACTTCTCAGCTGGGTATATACCCCATCGACCTGCGTTTCCTCCCATTCAAATTAAAAGGGAGAAGTCATATATACGCATATATACATAGAAACTCGACCCTTCGATATACCCCAAAACCAGAGACAGAAACCATCCTTAAATCCTTCTCCTGGTTGAGAGGAATCAAACGGAGAAAGAATCATTGAAAACGGACGTCGGGGGAGGGAGAAAAGACATGCCGGAGTTTCTGTCGGACAAGCTTTCACCCCGGAGAACGATGAAGAAGCCGGACTGCTATCACTGGACCTCCACGCTGCCACCAGAGACGACGCCGGATGGCTCTCCTGTGGTTCGTACGATCTCACGACTCGGACGCCGGAGGAGACTCGCATGCGACGTCGCCGTCCTCCTCCCCGTAAGACCAACTCTGCTATGCGAAATTCTGTATAAGATTGGGCTGGACAATAATAATAATAGTGTTGATAATAATAATGCAAATAGTAATAATGATAAGAGTAAAAAAAAAAAGAATTAGTAGAACTTTAGATATAATTTGATACGGAGTATTATTCACTTATAATGAGTTTGTCACTTTTAATTGGGATTATGATTTAAGCAGGAATTCTTTAGATTGATTATTGAATCAAAAGGCCAGGCAAACCTAAATACTTTTTTTATAACCAGATTGATTAAATAATATTTTATATGGATTATGTAGATTACTATTTTCAAATTAAAATAAAGTGGACCGATAATATTTAAATATGACTCGATTATCTACTTATATTTATGGTATTTGATTAAATACAATTATTAGTGATTTTGTAAAATGATTATTAAGTTAAAAATGGATGGACCGTCATCTAAATTATTTGACAAGAACAATATTTGGCATGGGATTAATTATAATAATAGTAAGTCAATAAACTTGAGAAATAAGAATTTTGAGATTGACTAATAACCGAACTGGATAAGGGGAATTGGGTAAGGGATAATTAAGACTAGAGTATTAATTAATCTTAGAATTTTAACAAGGTGATTATCTAGAGACCAAAATAGAAGACGTGAAGTAGAGACTTTGATTTCGAGGTAAGTTTCTCTGCCAATCCAAAATTGTTTCCTCGTATTATATGCTTATTATGCATTATGTGATTAAGTGTAAATTGTGAATTTTGTGTATGTGATTTTGAGGAGATATTATATAAATTGTAGTTGAGAAATATAAATTAAGTTCTTTTGGGGTATTAAATATTTTTAAATACCTTTGCGACTAATTAGAGAGATTGAGAAGTATTTTTGAAGTATATCTTAATTCAAGATAAAAGTAAAGATTTCATAAGAGGTGAGCACCGCGGGAGAAATCCGCGGTGTCGGTTTTCCACATCCGGATAAATGTGGAGGGTGATTGGGGCTGCTACTACTAAGAAGTACAATTTGAGTTTTAAGTGACATTTGGATCTATGATCCCTTTTAAGAAGAAGTTGTAGTAGTAATAGTCCCTAATCATTCAAGAATTTTAAAGGTGGGGTAGTTGGTAGACTGAGTCCCGATTACTCGTGACGACTTACTACTCGGAGGGCTTGGAATCCCTTTTAGGGGGTGTGCACACTTAAGGTAGTCGTTTCGTTTCCGCAAGAGCAGTTGTGGTACCGGCACTTGTTCGGGGTGGCCGTCCGTAACCACGGTCCACCGGGCTCAGTCGAAAGGTTGAGCACCGCCCTTCTAAATTACTAGGAAGTTAGAGAAGAAGTGATTTTTGAGATGATCAAAGAAGAAGAGAATTTTGGTGGAGTGAGTTCTTTTTATATAATATTATAAGAAAAACTATTTTTGCCAAACCTGATTATTTTACGGGGTTGGGTAGTACTTACTTAGCTCTAAAGCTAATTTTTGCTTCCTTTCCTTTGTTTTGTTTTCTGCACTTTACTTGTGCAGGTGATGATGACTATGTTGATTGTTGATTGCATGCGCTTGAGAGCGGATTAGAGATGCCTTAGAAAAACTTAGCCAAGAATAAACATTTTAATTATGTCGAATATTTGTTTTACTTTGTTTTGATTTAGCTGCCTGTGCATTCAGTTAGGAGATGACCGGATGTGGCGGTAACACCCATTTCCCTTTACAAACTTCCGCTGTACTTCTTCAACATTATGATGAATGAATAAAGAATTTCCTTTCAATTATCAATGTTTTGGGTGGGAAATTTGGGGGTGTTACATGGTTGGGCATAGAGGATATTGCAACAGCTACCAACCTTCATCAAATAAACAAAGTCTACGTCATGAAGAAAAATAAGCTCACTGCCAAGGAACCAATAGCAAACAACAATGATGATGATGATCTAGACGATGATGATGATGATGATGATGATGATGATGACAATGCACTCCGAGGACCTCCTAGCCCAAGAGGTAAACATATCATTTCCTCTTCCTCTTCTAGTGATAACGAATTAAGGAGAGTCTTGGAGAAATCAAGGTTGGAAACTCATGGGGGAGGTGAGTCTTCTAAACTCCCCCAGGAACAGTTAGCTGCTACTTCCCAGCAAGAGACTCCACTCATGGACCTCAACATGGAACCAGACCAAGAGGAGATCCCAGAGCAGGAACCTACAACAACACATGACATCAAAGAACGAATTCTCCATGATGGTGAAGAAGACACCCCCACACTAGCAGAAGTCTTCATCAACGAAAGAAGGGCAACGATAAAGTTCATTAGTAATGTTGAGGTAAGACTACACAAGAGGTTGATCAAAATGAAGAAACATTTTGAAGAACTCCTTGACTTGAGGTTCATAGAGGTTCACAGGCACATCAGGAGCAACCTGATGATACAACAAGTGTTCAACTCCGATCAAAAGGCTCAACTCCAGATTCAGCTTGCAAACCAACCAGCTCAGTTAGAGGCAATCCACAAAGCTCTTGCAGAACTTCGGACTCGAGATGAAGAACTAGAAAATCAAATTCTAGCATCTCCACAAACACATGCAGCGGCAGGTGCCTCCCAAGCTACAGCAGAGCCCTCTGCTCAGGTAACTTCTTTTACTGCGTTACCCACTAATCTTGAGCAGGCCCTTCAAACAATTCAAGCACATGAGGAGTTCATACAACATCTCAAGTCCAAGGAACTGCCTGCCATCCTTCAACTCTCCCAGAAAATAGTTACAAAACAGGTAGAGCATTCAGAAGCAATTGGTCAAACAAGAGCTGATGTTGGAAAGCATCTCACCAATCTCCACAAGGCTACTCAGGAGGCTTTCCTCAAACAAGGAAATGAACTTAAGAAACTTGATCAACAACAACAAACAACTGATCAAAATCTTCAGAAATTGGACCGAGTAGTCAAAGAAGATGTCAAAGTGGATGTCATGGATCTTCGAAACATTATAACTGCAGTGGCAGTTGAAGTCAGTGATCTACGCCCAAAAAGACGACAAGTAGAAGTTGACTCTGATCCAGAGATAGAAGCTCTATTCCAAGAAAGCCAGTCCACTGCTCATGCTGCCAAAAAGGGGGAAGGACCAACACAACTAGGCCCCTCCTCTACAAGGTCATTAGCAGCAAAGAAGGCAGCAGAAACAAGAAGGAAGAACCAACTCTACAGAGAGGAAAGTGAGATCAGAAGAAGAAAAGCCGAAGAAGCAAAAGCCAAAGAAAAGGCAAAGAAGAAATCAGAAGAACAAGAGTAAAATAGATAGAGTCCGAAAAAGACTTTAAACTATTCTACTTTAGAACAATGTACAAAAACTAAATGAAAATCAAATATTTTCTTTCTTGTGTTGTATAGTTTTGGCATCATCAAAAAGGGGGAAATTGTTAGTACCCAACTGTGATGATTTTGATGATGCCACTATACTTTGCACTAGTATATTGTGTCTAATTTAATTCATGCATTAGTATTTAAAGTTATCCAAAAGTGACACAACAAATGTACAATTTTTGTACCAAATAAAATATACTGGAAAGAATAAAATGCAATAAGGTAAAAATGTCTTTACCTTACATGGATGTTTAAATCCAACCAGTATAATTTTATCTGATACATAGATTAATCATGTCACGTCAAAAGATCAACTAGTAAAATATGTGACAAATTAATAATGTAATATTTTGTACCAATTAAGTTGTACTGGAAAGAACAAAATGCAATAAGCTAATTTTCATTTTACCTTTATGGGATTTTTTAAAGATCCTACCAGTACAAAATTTGTTTAGTACAAAATAACCTGAGTCACATATTTTACTACACAAGTATGGCTGGTTCACATACTTTACTACACGAATGTAGTTGCAAGACAATGCCAAGACCTAATGAATAGGTGAACAGCGAAGACAAAACCTAGGGTATGGGCCAACATATTCTACGTACAAGTTGATCATCAACCAGCACCAAAGACAAAAACCTTATCCTGCTCCAACACAAGAAGACGAAAGTACAATACTCTGGACGTCAAGGATTAAATCCTCTCAACCAACGGAGGAGATTAATCTACTGGAGAAGCCTATAAAAGTAGGCAGAGGCATGAGTTCTTGTAAGGAATAAATGTAATTAGATTTTGATGATGCTAGGATATTTAGATTATGATTTTAGAGTACCCCTACTTAGATTTTATGTATTAGAATTTTCAGTTGTAAGTATTAGTATAATCAACTATCAGAGTTGCTATGTGGATCTGATCAGAGCTGCTCTATGAGAACTGCTTTCAGAGTTGCTCTCGGGAAGTCATAAGAGTTGCTCATCAGAAAAGAATCAGAGTTGCTCTTCAAAGACTCATCAGAAGTCTACATCTGAGAACCATCAGAATTTGATGAAAATGTTAATCAGAATTCAGCTTCAGAAAAGTATCAGAGTTCCCTATCTAAGTTCATCAGAATCCAAGGTCAGAATGCCATCAGAGAATCTCATCAGACCTGGATTGACACTTAGAAGATTTCGAAGCTGCTTTCAACGGCCGTATATCAAACGGGAAATTCCCTAACGGTTAGAAGATATTTCATCTAAGGAAAGCATTCAATGCTCATTTAATGAGCCTGATACGCTGTGGAGTAATTGCAGATGATAGACCGAGATTCCTGGAGAATATTATACAAAAATAGAAACCTGCCAAAACTGCGGGCCCAACCGGTCAACTCCACAGTACGCGCAGTTAATGCAGTTGTCTCCTCCTCCAACGGGCAGACAACCTCTGTATAAAAGGATACTCATGAAGAACAACCGAACAACTTTTGCTACACCTTTTGCTCTCTACAAGCTCTCTTGAGATTCAACTTCTACAATCTTCTACAAGAAAAAGCTTACGTTGGGAAGATTAAATAATCAAATCTCTCAAACCCAACCAAGAGCAAAGTTCATCATGTTCTTCAATCTTCAAGAACCTCAACTACATATCTTTTGTAACGAAGCAAGTTGGAGAAAACTCTGTTTTTCAGAACATCTTCTGCAAAGAAGGGCGTCCAATTAACTGGAGCAGTGAAGTGGTGATACTTCCGGGAAGCTCAGTGAACGGACCTGTCTTAGAGGAAGCAAGGAACTGCATCCTAGGAGACATCTAGACTTGAAGAAGACGTGGATTGCTTCTTAAGTGCTAGGGAACTAAGGCTGTGTAATCTGTGACTTTTACAAGCTTAGTGGAACAGTGGACTAGAGGAACACGTTGTTCCTTGAACCACTATAAAAACCTCGGTGTCTTTTACTTTACTGCATTTACTTTCTGCAATTAGGATATTAACTGTCTAACTCTGAGACTTGGAATCTGTGTTCAGCAGATCTCGTTTCTAGAGTTATCAGAAAGGCATTTGCCTTAGTATTCTTGAGGCTACCCGGAACTCTTATCCGCTGCAAGACCAGTTCTGACCATCAGAACTCGACCCTCTCTGATAAGTCAACTCTGACTTAGAGAAAAGCAGAAAAACTTATAACAGTCTATTCACCCCCCCCCCCTCTAGACTGTTACCAACTTAAACGGGACCAACAAGTGGTATCAGAGCCTCCTTGTTCTTGTAATCTTTTAGGTTACTCCCTGAACAAAGATCCACTTGTTTCTAGCCTCTTTACTTGTTATTATGGATAACTCTCTTGCAAGGCATCTTATGTTCACAGATCAGAAGTATGATGATTGGAAGATCAGGATGAAGGCACATCTCTGTGCTCTTCATGATGAAATGTGGGAAGTTCTGGAAAATGGCCCCTTTATCCAGTTTATGAAGGTCAACCTTGCTCATACCACAGATAATTCTCAGCCCCAGATGATTGAAAAAGCAAGATCTGAATGGACCAAGGAAGAGAAAAGACAATACAACCTTGACAACATTGCCAAGGACATTCTCTACAAGGCCATTGATGAAAGGTACTTCAACAGAATCAAGAAGTGCAAAACTGCTAAGGAGATCTGGGACAAGCTTGATGAGATAGGTGCTGGAGATGAACAAGAAAGAGATAACAAGCTAACCATAGCCATGAAGAAGTTTGATGACTTCAAACTTCTGCCAGAAGAATGCATTGCCAAGATGCATGAGAGACTGCTGATTCTCATCAGTGAGATCTCTGAGCTCGGCAAGGAGCTCACAATAAAGGAGGTCAACATGAAGATCCTCAGAGGACTTCCATCAACATGGAAGATGAAAGTGATTGCAGTTCAAGAAAGCAAGAACATCAAGACCTACCCCACAGAAAAACTGATCTCTGATCTCTAAGCTTATGAGTTTGAGATGTTTGAAGAGAAGGAAGAAGTGCCAGAGGAGAGAACCACAACTGCTCTCACAGCCAGCACTTCTAAGGCAACACACTTGGATCCTACCACTCTCCTATCTGACGAGTATATGGCTGCCTTTGCCAGAAAGTTCAGAAAATTTATGAAGAAAGATGGAAGAAGTCCATCTTCCATCAGAAGACCCCATCAGAAGACCAAGTCTTCAGAAAGCAATGGAGAGTACCTCTGCTACAACTGCAGACAGCCTGGACACTTCAAGGCCAACTGTCCTTTTCCAAGAGTGTCCAAGAAGCAAGGACAAGAAGAAGAGAAGAAACATGACGAACAACACAGAAGGAGGAAGGCATTCATTTCAGAACAAGCTGAAAGAGATCCTCTTTCTGAATCAGAGTTCAGTTCTGAGTCTGACTCTGATGAAGCTTTTTGCTGCCTAGACACAGAGACCGAGGACCTATGCCTCATGGCTCAATCTAATGATGAGGTATATTCGACTGCTAATTCTATTTCTTCTTCGGTAGGCAGAGCCTTAAATGATGATCCAATGTCATCATTTTGGGAAGAGTTCAAAATTATCCAAGACACTTACTCTTTGATTAAAGAGGAGAACAGTAAACTAAAGTTAGAAATCTCTGACTTAAGAAAAGAGACTGAGTGCAAACTTAATCTCTTAATTAAGGAAAGAGACAAACTGGAAGTTGAAAATGAGTCTCTTCTAAAAAGAATAAGAGAAATTGAGAGGCTTGAAATCAGATATGATAGTCTTTTGAAGATGCAGTCTTCAATAAAGGGTATTGATGATACTCATAATCTCACCTCTGGTCTTGGATATGTTGAACACAAGTCTGGTGAACCTTCTGTAAGGCCTAGCACCCAAGTTGCTAAAGCCAAAAAGGTCATAGTTTCACAGACTCATAGCCCCATCTGTCATGCTAGTACTTCTGGTACTAAAGTCATTCATGAGAAAGTCCCACCAGAAAGTCAAAAACTAAAGGCCAAACCAAAACAGGCTTTGAAAATTAATGAACCAGGCAGAAAATCTAACCAAAAGAAAAATTTTCAAAACAATAACAATCAAAGGCAAACCCACATCAGACATTCTCATGATAACGGTATCAGAAACTACTATCAGAAAGACAGATATCAAGAGAAAGTTAACCATAGGCAAAAGAGGTTGTCTGGTCAACCTCAGAAGCCCAAGGCTAAACGCCTCTCTGCTCTTGATAGTATTTGGGACTTCTTTCCAACCAAAAAGGCTATGCAAAAGTATGCAAACAGGAAGCATGATCCTCACAAGCATCTGCCCAAAGTGAATCATACCTCTGTTTACTACGACTACCAGGTGGACAATGGGTACCATCCACCAAGGTTTCTGTTGATGAGACCAAAATGGTACCAACTACCAAAACTCCATTACCCCCAGGACCCAACTTAGCTTGGGTACCTAAATCTTCCTTTTAATTTTGCAGGAACTGTGTGCTGGAGCTATCTCAGAGCAAGAATGGTTTATTGATAGTGGATGCTCCAGACACATGACAGGTGACAAGAGTTGCCTATCAGAGTTCTAGAGATACAATGGACCTAGAGTTACATTCGGTGGAAATGACAAAGAAGGTCAAACAAAAGGAAGAGGGAAGCTGATCAAGAACCAGATAAGCATTGATGATGTCTCATATGTCAAAGGTCTGAAGTTCAACCTGCTGAGTGCTAGCCAGTTCTGTGACAAAGGCTACACAGTTGAATTCACCAAGACCTTATGCTATGTCAAGCATGAGACAACCAAGGAAGTGGTTCTTACAGCCAAGAGAAGAAAGAATATCTATGTTGTTGATTGGCAAACAGCAAAGGATGGTACTTGCCTGATAGCTAAAGACAATTCAAAGCTAAGTTGGGACTGGCACAAGAAGCTTAGCCACCTGAATTTCAAAACAATCAACAAACTGGCAAGGGAACACATTGTAGAAGGTCTGCCTGACATTGTTTACAAGAAGGAGACCCTCTGCAGTGCTTGTCAGAAAGGCAAACAAGTGAAGACCTCATTCAAACCCATAGCTGGAGATCTTTCTACTAGTCCATTAAATCTGATTCACATGGATTTATTTGGACCAGTTGAAACCCCCAGTGTTGGTGGAAAAAGATATACACTGGTCATGGTGGATGACTATTCAAGATACACATGGACTGTGTTCTTAACAAAGAAAAATGAAACTCTTCAAAAGTTGCCATCTCTGTTAAAGCAACTTCAGACTGAGAAGAACATGAAGGTCAGGACAATCAGATCTGACAGAGGAACTGAATTTGTCAACAAGGTGATCAAAGACTTCTGTGATCAGAATGGCACGTTTCATCAACTTTCTGCTGCCAGAACACCCCAACAAAATGGTGTTGCAGAAAGAAGGAACAGAACACTGAAGGAAGCTGCAAGGACAATGATTGCTGAATCAGGGTTGCCCATCAGATACTGGGCTGAAGCAATCAACACTGCATGCTACACCCAGAACAGGAGCATGATCCACAAGAATCATCAGAAGACCCCCTATGAGCTGTGGAAAGGAAGGAAACCTAACATCAGCTACTTTCATATCTTTGGATGCAAATGCTACATTCTCAACAATGGAAAGGAACATCTGAAAGTATTCCAAGAGAAAGCTGATGAAGGTGTTTTTATAGGCTATTCTGGCTCAAGTAAAGCCTATAGAGTACTCAACAGAAGGACGCTACAAGTTGAAGAATCCATTCATGTGAAGTTTGATGACAGCACCTCTGCTGAAGAACTATCAGAAACCCTGCAGAAGACTAATCTTGTAGACAAGAGTTCAGAACCATCAGAAGAGGTCACTATCAATCCGGTACTCTCAACCCCTCCCTCTAACCCAATTCTGATAGACAAAGATGAAGATGGGGATGCAGATGAAGAATCAGAAGATGAACAACCAGAGTTGCCTAGACAACAACTATCAGAACCTGATCTAATTTGGTTAAGAGATCATCCTCCTAATCAAGTAATTGGTCAAGTTACTAGTGGAATTAGAACCAGATCTGCATCTAGAAGAGAAGCCATGTTCACCTGCTGCATTTCCCAGATGGAACCAATGAGTGTAGATGAAGCTCTAGAAGATTCAGATTGGATCAATGCAATGCAAGAAGAGCTGACACAGTTTGAAAGGAACCAAGTGTGGGAACTTGTTCCTAGACCCAAGCATCAGAATGTCATTGGAACCAAGTGGGTATTCAAGAACAAAGCAGATGAAGAAGGCAACATTGTAAGGAATAAAGCAAGGCTTGTAGCAAAGGGATACTGCCAAGAGGAAGGCATAGATTTTGATGAGACCTTTGCACCTGTTGCAAGACTGGAAGCAATCAGAATCTTCCTAGCCTATGCTGCCTACAACAACATCAAGGTCTACCAGATGGATGTCAAGAGTGCATTTCTGAATGGAGAACTTGAAGAGGAAGTCTATGTTGAACAACCTCCAGGTTTTGTCATTCCTACCCAATCTTCCTGTGTCTACAAGCTTAGAAAGGCCCTTTATGGTCTTAAGCAAGCTCCCAGAGCTTGGTATGACACATTGTCCCTATTCTTAGTAAATCATGGGTTTACTAAAGGAAAGGTTGACAAAACCTTATTTCAGATTTCTGTGGCTAATCATATTCTGCTAGTGCAAATTTATGTTGATGATATTATATTTGGAAGCACTAACCCAGAATTATGCAAGAAATTTTCTCAAGTCATGCAGAGCAAGTTTGAAATGAGCATGATGGGAGAACTAAGCTATTTCCTTGGATTGCAAGTCAAACAAGTTCCTGAAGGAATCTTCATCAATCAAGGGAAGTACACCAGAGACCTAATCAAGAAGTTTGGAATTGATGGGAAATCTTCAGTCAAAATTCCTATGAATGCATCTCAAGGAATTGGACCAGATGATGAAGGAAAGGATGTTGATGCAACAACTTATAGAGGAATCATTGGATCTCTCCTCTATCTGACTGCAAGCAGACCAGACATAGCATTTGCTGTAGGAATCTGTGCCAGATACCAATCAAAGCCCAAGGAAAGCCATTTGGTTGCTGCTAAGAAGATTATCAGATATATCAAAGGAAATCCAAATGCAGGCCTATGGTACCCCAAGGGAGGTAACTTTGAACTAATTGGTTACTCTGACTCAGATTTTGCAGTTGTAGATTGGACAGGAAGAGCACTTCTGGTCACTGTCAATTGCTAGGCGGGAGACTTGTCTCCTGGTTTAGCAAGAAGCAGAATTCAATCTCAACAAGCACTGCTGAAGCTGAATATATTGCTGCTGGAAGCTGCTGTGCTCAATTACTCTGGATGAAGCAACAACTCAAGGAATGTGGAGTACAGGCAAAGGAGATCAAGCTGCTTTGTGACAATACCAGTGCCATTGCTATCACTCAGAATCCGGTGTTGCATTCAAGGACCAAGCATATTGAGATTAGACATCACTTCATCAGAGATCATGTGGAGAAGAAGCATATCTCAATTGAGCATGTTCCAACTGAAGATCAGCTTGCAGATATCCTAACCAAACCTCTCTCTGAGGCAAGGTTTAACAAGTTGAGAGAAGAACTGGGAATGATGGATGATCTTCCCAGAGATGCGTAAATCAGAGTCACACAAGATCAGAGATCCATTCATCAGAGTACCACCCTCTCTGATATTGGCACTCTTATCAGATCATTTCATCAGAAGACCTCGTATCAGAATACCCCTCATCTGATACATGGATGATTACTGATCAGAGTGGCTGTGGACTTAGCAAAATTTTCTAAATTGGGCGAGTACATCTAATTGATCGGAAGTTACTATTTTACCCCCAGCAGTTATTTCCATAATCGGAAACATCTTTCCGCCCACAATCCATTAAATGCGACCTCGAAACCCAACATTATATCAAACGTCCACTAACCCAAATCCATATATACCCTGTCTGAAAACCTAAACCGTCATTGCATTTCATCTCTCTTAGTATTCAAGCTCTCAGAACTCTCAACCTTCAATCTCTCTGAAATTCCTTAATCTCTACACAACGATGAAGTTCATCAACATCACAGATCTTTCTGAGGCCGATGCTAAAGCCCTAGTGAGCAACATAGTCACAGGGATGAAGGTAGAGATGTCTTCTCTGCCATTGTTGGGCGACAACAAAAAGATCATGAAAGCTGTCATTGAGGGAATGCATGACTCTCAACTGACGAAGATTGTTGCTCATCCCTACGAGCACTTCAGCAACATTGATGTGGCTGAATTCTACCTCAACGCCTTCATCTCCGACAACACTATCCACTCCCAGGTTCAGGGCAAGAACCTGAAGATCGATGTTGACGCTCTCAACGAGTTCTTCAACATCAAGCTTGATTCTCAGGACTTAGACACTCCAAATCTAATTGACCTTGAAGATGTAAATGTCTCAGTCGAAACATTTGTGGCCACCTACTGCCGGGAGGATGCAACCGGAGTAGACAAATTGTACATGAAGAAGAATGTCCTGAAAAAGGACTTTGAAAGGCTGATGGGCATCATGCACAGATGCCTATGGTGCAAAACTGGGTCAACTGACCAGATTAACAATGCCAACTCCAAGGCCATCTATGCTGTTCACAGGGGAATGAACATCAACTGGGGAAAGGTACTATTCCAATCCATCTCTGAATCTGTTGCTAAGAAAGACAAGAAGACTGACCTATTCTCAACCAAGATGGGCCATGGACTTCTGATCTCCAGACTTATATCCAATGTCAACATAGCGCTCCGAGAGGCTACCGAGGTCAACCACATGAAGATCATCTTCCTCACAGCCTCTCCCAAGTTCAATGTGGCCATTGCTGCAGAACTGAAGAAAGCTAGCAAACAAGAGCAACATCGGGAGAAACCAGCTGCTAAGCCTAAAGTTGAGGTTGAAGGTGAACAACCCAAGGCCAAGAAAGTTGAGAAGGATAAGAAGAAGAAGCCTCAACAGAAGCCAAAGGGAAGTGCATCAGAGGTGGATGCATCAGAAGATGATGCACCAGAAGTGGCTCCCAAGGTCACCCCTGTCAAGAAACAAAGAATGAAGAGGAGAAGAAGAGCAATCATTCAGAGTGACTCTGATACATCTACTTCTCCCATCAGAGAAAAGAAGAAGAAGAAGGCCAGCTCTCCTCCCAAGGAATCAGAACCTCAGGGGGAACCAGCATTAGAGTTGGTTGATACACAAGAGGGATCTGCACTACAGATCTCTGATACTCAGGGGGAACCTGTATCAGAGATCCAACCCTTCTCTGTACCAGATCTGCAAGTCACCATATCTCCACCAGAACAGCTAGCCATTACAACAGCCCTTGACAGACAGTTTCAGAGGGTGCTTAATTGGAGGAAGTGGAGAATGGGACCTCTGCACCAAATACTTGCCCAAGCTGCAGCTTTTGAATCTGAGGAAGAAGAAGTCCTCAAATGGGTAGGTACTGATGATGTCTCCCTATGCTTTGACCTTCAATTTCTACATTCTGTATTGGAAAAGAAGAAGGGAAGCCTCAAAGGCAAAGAGAAGGTGATTGAATCTCCATCAGAGGAGCACGTCAGAGCTCTTGCAGCACATGAAGTTCCTATTTTTGAGGAATGGCTCCTAGAAAAGAAGAGGAAGGAGTCCCTGATCAGGATGAAACCTATCCCAGGTGCAGAGGGAGAGCCATCAACTGCCAATAATCTATCTCTGGCAATGATGAATCTGATCAAGGAATGGAGAGACTCCTTGGTGGAAGAAACAATCTTAGAGGTAATACCTGAATCCCCTACTCTTCTCATTACTGTGCAACCCACCTCATCTCCCCCAAAATCCCCTTCACCCAAACCAACCACACCAACCACAACTCCACCTCCATCTCCTCAACACCCTCCAAACTCACCCACTCCCTCACCTAAATCTCAGAACACCCCTACTCCATCTCCTAAGAAATCCTCCACACCAAAACAACCCTCACCCTGCAAACCTTTGACTCCCACCAGAAACCGATCACCATCACCCCCTCCTTCTCCACAACATCAGAAAACCTCTACCCTTCAAACCTCACCTCATCAGAGCTTCCATCATCAGAAATCCAACTCTCCACCAGCTCCTCCACAGCAATCATCTCCTCCTCCAAAGCCAGTACAAACTCTTGTCCATGGTCAAGGTCCATCCAAGGACTTCATGGCAGAAGTAGAAATGGTTGGACATCAAATAGCAAAGGGCATGGAGAAGATTCTGGATGCTGAGTATGAGACTGATGCTCATCTCACCAGTGTCAGCAATCATCTCTCTAAGGGCATCTCCTTACTGCTGAACCATGTGGGCATCATTGCCACAGCCTTTGAGGTCCACGAAGACAAGACTGCAGAAAATCTGAGCAAAATTGCTAAGGAAGTGGATGGAATCTCTGCGGTATTATTTCATCACACTAAGGTCCTTGAAGAGCAAGACAAAGCCATCAAGGGCATCTCTGACTCAGTTGATGATCTCCAGTGGGCCTCTGATAAAGCTCGTCAGGAGATTCAAGATGTTGAAGGTCTATGCAAGGACTCTAAAGAATTCGCCATCAAACTGATCAATAGTGGAAAGGACAGAGATCACAAGTTGACTCTCCTTGAAGCTACTACAAAAGATATTCAGTCTGCAGTGGATAAACAAAAGGAGATCATTGAAGGGCTGGCCTCTGTAACCCAGACTCTGCCAAGTGCCCTTGAAGTCATAAAGGAGAATCAGGCCACCGAATTCTCAAAGATTGGACTCCTGCTTGGTGATCTTGCTGATGCCAAAAAGGGGGAAGATACCAGAGTAGCAGAAGGTCCAAACTCCAGAGCTCTGACAGTCACTCCCGCTGCTGATCCTGCAGCATACTTTGAGAGAGCTAGACAAAAGCAAATTGCTGCCGGAATTCAGAGACCCCCTCCTCCTCGCTCACAAAAGAAAAGGAAAACTCCCTCCTTCACTCTCTCTCAATGGCTGAACAGTGGGATGTCTAAGCCAGACAGTGTGCAGTTCGCAGAAATGAAGAAGCACATGACCCCACTGCAAAGAGCCAATCTGATCCAAGATGAGAATGGTATCATAACCATTGCTCATGGAGGTTCTATTGCAGAAGCTGAAGAGTGGTGGCGGATGAGAGTGATTCCTGGCAAGGATGAAAGAGATGCCATCAGATATTATCTGGACTGCCAGCTTGAGCCAATGTGGTCTGAATGTCAGAATCCCAGGAACCTTGCTGATATCAGAGCTAAGGTAAATGCAACCCTAAAGAAAATTGATGAAGCAGGAGTACAGGTAGATGAGGAAGATCTCTAAACTCTCACTCTATCTCTTGTAACTCTTGTACTATTTCTGATCAATAAGATAATCATCTTGCCTCTAATTTGGATGGCATTTTCATATTCTGTTTTCTTTACTGTTTTTTGTACTTATTCACTTGCCTTGATTGATTGTATCGTGCTCTTACTATTCTCCTATGCAAAGTTGCCCACCAAGATTTTAAATGAAAGTTTTTTTTTCTTATTTTCTTTCATGGTGAAAGGCACTTCTCTGGAAATAGTTTAAGGGTTTTGGCATCATCAAAAAGGGGGAAATTGTAAGGAATAAATGTAATTAGATTTTGATGATGCTAGGATATTTAGATTATGATTTTAGAGTACCCCTACTTAGATTTTATGTATTAGAATTTTCAGTTGTAAATATTAGTATAATCAACTATCAGAGTTGCTATGTGGATCTGATCAGAGCTGCTCTATGAGAACTGCTTTCAGAGTTGCTCTCGGGAAGTCATAAGAGTTGCTCATCAGAAAAGAATCAGAGTTGCTCTTCAAAGACTCATCAGAAGTCTACATCTGAGAACCATCAGAATTTGATGAAAATGTTCATCAGAATTCAGCTTCAGAAAAGTATCAGAGTTCCCTATCTAAGTTCATCAGAATCCAAGGTCAGAATGCCATCAGAGAATCTCATCAGACCTGGATTGACACTTAGAAGATTTCGAAGCTGCTTTCAACGGCCGTATATCAAACGGGAAATTCCCTAACGGTTAGAAGATATTTCATCTAAGGAAAGCATTCAATGCTCATTTAATGAGCCTGATACGCTGTGGAGTAATTGCAGATGATTGACCGAGATTCCTGGAGAATATTATACAAAAATAGAAACCTGCCAAAACTGCGGGTCCAACCGGTCAACTCCACAGTACGCGCAGTTAATGCAGTTGTCTCCTCCTCCAACGGGCAGACAACCTCTGTATAAAAGGATACTCATGAAGAACAACCGAACAACTTTTGCTACACCTTTTGCTCTCTACAAGCTCTCTTGAGATTCAACTTCTACAATCTTCTACAAGAAAAAGCTTACGTTGGGAAGATTAAATAATCAAATCTCTCAAACCCAACCAAGAGCAAAGTTCATCATGTTCTTTAATCTTCAAGAACCTCAACTACATATCTTTTGTAACGAAGCAAGTTGGAGAAAACTCTGTTTTTCAGAACATCTTCTGCAAAGAAGGGCGTCCAATTAACTGGAGCAGTGAAGTGGTGATACTTCCGGGAAGCTCAGTGAACGGACCTGTCTTAGAGGAAGCAAGGAACTGCATCCTAGGAGACATCTAGACTTGAAGAAGACGTGGAGTGCTTCTTAAGTGCTAGGGAACTAAGGCTGTGTAATCTGTGACTTTTACAAGCTTAGTGGAACAGTGGACTAGAGGAATACGTTGTTCCTTGAACCACTATAAAAACTTCGGTGTCTTTTACTTTACTGCATTTACTTTCTGCAATTAGGATATTAACTGTCTAACTCTGAGACTTGGAATCTGTGTTCAGCAGATCTCGTTTCTAGAGTTATCAGAAAGGCATTTGCCTTAGTATTCTTGAGGCTACCCGGAACTCTTATCCGCTGCAAGACCAGTTCTGACCATCAGAACTCGACCCTCTCTGATAAGTCAACTCTGACTTAGAGAAAAGCAGAAAAACTTATAACAGTCTATTCACCCCCCCCCCCCCCTCTAGACTGTTACCAACTTAAACGGGACCAACAGTTCTAAAACCAAGTTATTGAGTTTAAAGCAAAGAGATTCTATAATCACACAAAGAATATCCAGCAAAAGAGAAAGTGTTTGAACACAACTTCACTCTCTGCTTTGACTCATGCTTCACTAAGCTCTTAGACTAGATCATACATTGCTATATTTTTAGAGCTTAGATTTTAGTTGGAGGCCAGAAATTCCTTGAATTTTACAAGTGGTTGTAAACACTTAGGAGAACAGTTGTTCGGATCCTAAAGTGTGGTTAGATAGATAGAGTACCTTTTGATCCCCACTGGATCATTTGAGAAAAGTCTAAGGACTGAGTAACTTTGAGTGGTGTTATACTCATTGTGAAAAACCTTCAAATCTAGGCCTGAGTGTTGTAAAGGCTAGATTGGCACTAAGTGTATTGGGCTTAATACTTTAGTGGAAATCCATCTGAAATAGGGTGGGACTGGATGTAGGAGGATTACACCACCTCTGAACCAGGATATATCGTGTGTTGATTTTCTTTCAAATTAACAAAACACACACCAAACACTTCTCACAAAAGGATTGTAGTTTGCCAGCAGCATCCTAAGCAGTAGTCTTAACTGACCCTACTGCTTATCCTACTGCTTAATTACTCACTCTCCTTGAGACAGTCTTTCCACGAGAATCTCTCAAAGTTTAGAAGGTGTCTCAGCAGTACTCTGGTCTTCACCCACCTGCTGAGCCCACTGCTCATACATATTTACTTCCTTTGAATGATTACAATAGCCAAAACAAAAAGCCTGTTGAAAATATTCCATAAGTCATCCTGTTTATCAGAAGTTGCCTTAGCAGTCCTCTGTCTTCCAGCCAACTGCCAACCCAGCAGTTGCCTCAGCAGTAGCCTACCCACCAGCCAACTGCCAAGCCTACTGCCTATCCATAAACAGTCCTAACATCACTCAAACTAGAAAGTTGTCTCATACTGATAATCAAGAGGTTAAAGACTTCCGCTGTGCATCTATTAATCTCCCAAAAGATTATAGATCAACTCATCTAGAAGGGAAGAGTTCTTAAAACCGAAAAAGCTTTAAAAGTCTATTCACCCCCCCCCCCCCCCCGCTAGACTTTTGCCTCTATCCGGGACCATCATCTTTTAAATTCAAACTGATTAACTCCGAAGAAGTGGTATCTGTGTTCAGCAGAACACCTCTTAAGAGTTAACAGAAGGCCTAGTGCCTTTGCATCTCTGTGAGACTATCCCGACAGAACCCCTACCAGAATACCTCCGCTGCCAATCTGTTCCCAACAGAACAGGCTATTCTGTTAACCTTGGTACTTAGCTTGAAAAAGTTAAAAACCATAACAGTCTATTCACCCCCCCTCTAGACTGTTACCTTGATAACCGGGACCAACAGGCTATACTCAAAAAGCCGTCGAAATTCTGGGGGTTGAGCCGGAAGAAATAATGAAATAACTCCAGGCTCGCTGTCACTCCCATGGCCTTACAGCGGAAGAGGAATGACGAGATAAAGCGGTAACAGTTGGGCATGAACTCCGTGGGAGCAACTTGGAAGCAGCTAAAAAATTCGACATAAAAAGGGTGAAGTGGGAATCGCAGCCCTGGTCTGATAGAGTCAGAGCGCACCATGATCATCCCCGGACGTCTCCTCATCACATGGCTTGCACCGCGAAGGCTGTAGACGAACGGAGGGGGCAAGTAGATACTGAGCTCCTTAAGGGCTTGATCTGAGAAAAATTGTTCATGGACAAGGACGTTCTTGATGGGGCAAATATGACGCTCCACATCGACTGTGAGGCCCAGATCAAACACCTCCACGTTGGATCCATCCCCAGCTTCATTACCTGAGTTGTAGCCCTCTGGACGTTCATCATGAAGGGCTACGTTCGTCCCCGGCCCGCATCAACAACCATTGGTTCCCCTCATCCTTGGGCAATGTCACCCCCATCTCCCTCAAAGGTAGCATCATCCTAACCCGCGCTGGCTGATGTGGCATTGGTAGAAGTGGGGGAACAAGGGGCATCTTCCCGAGCAACTGTCCCTACAATGGGTGGAGAGCCAGAACGGCCAGATACACTGGTGTCCCCGGAGGAGTGAGAACCGGACTCAGAGCCAGAAGAGGAGCCGAAGCCGGAAGAAGAGCCCGAACTAGAACTCGACGAAATCTCCATTAAAGTCATTACAGGACCAGAAGAGGTTACAAAAAGGGAAAATAAAACTAAAATTACCTCGGGAACAGCAGAAACGAGTTAAGGACCTTGTCAACTAACGAGCTAATTGCAGAACGGCGGAGATTCTAGAGCGAGAAGAAAATCGGAAACCCTAAGCATCTGGGAAATTATGGTAATAAGGGAAACGCCGTCCCGTAAAACCAATAAGGAGGTGACGCGTGGCGAGGAGCGTACCCTGGGTTGCGTGTCGCGCGTGGAGTAACGGGCGTAATGATGACCCTTCCTCGGGAAACGCACCGTTTCTGCGGCAGCCGTCACCTCGATTCCTGAACCGTCGCCAACCAAGTAGCACCACGGTTAGATACGTCCACCTCCAAAACCTCGGCGAGTGTAGCCTCACGTCAGGAACGTCTCACCCAAAAAACGGTTATACTTCCTTATGTCCCATGCACGTTTGGAACATCAGAAGTGGGGGGCTTGTGTTGGGTTAATGGCCCAAATAGAGGATCACCCCATTTACCCCCTCATTCAGACGAACGTCCCGTCCAACAAGGCAACCCACCCCGACGGGCGTCCAGCCAGGGCAACGGTAGACCACGCCGACATACAAAGGCCACGGAGACGAACGTCTCCACCAAAGGCCCATAACTGCACGATGGCTAATCCAATCTATATGGTGAATTCTCCCAAGGGCCAGGATACGGACGGCCCATAACCCTTGCGAGGGTCATCAGGAGCAGGCCCCAAGCCAGAGGGACGTTCGTCCCCACGAATTAGGCGGGAAACCCAGATTCTGGCGGGAAGCGCATTTAATGCTGAAGATTTGGTGGTTGGAACATCAGCCATCCATAACTCTCCACATCAGCATGGCCAACTGCCCATTGGTGCTATTTTTTTTTCTACCCCGGAAGGTCAACCACCAAAATCAGTGGGGTAAATGTCGGGGGACATTTACCGAGTTTTATTAAACTATATGAAAGATTCAAACAAAAGAGGGGGGGACTATGCCAAAACCCCTCTAAGAAACAGAGGCAAAGAAATTGGGGGGACCAAACCTTACCCAATAAATCAACGAAAATCAATAAATTCTAAAATAACTTAAACCAAGCTTATCAGTAATAATCGTTCGACGAATATGACCTGGCAGCTGTCGGAAATTGTCAAAAATAACCATATTATCCAAATTAAGTTTAGAAATAGAATGAGCAGTCCAATTACTATCTCGTAGAATATGTCTGAAGTTGATATCCGAACCAACCATCCATCTTCTAAGGTCCGAAACCATCAACTTCCATCTTCCATCCAGACCTCCTCCCAAAATTTCTTCCACTACCATCCTTGAATCCGATTCAACCTCCAGATTATGGTAGCCATTTGTAATCACCCAATGAACAGAATAGTGCACCGCTTGAAATTCCGCCTCCATTGCAGAGCTTGCAGGAACCGGGAAGTGGAGAGCCACCGCGAGCTCACCGAGCCTAGAACGTATCACCGCTCCACCAGCTGCCCGACCAGGTCTGAAAAAGGCATCGACGTTCAATTTGAAGTCCATCTGAGGTAATCTCCATTTCAAAGCTCGAAGCTGCAGTTTCTTAGTTTTAAAAGATGTAGCCAGAAGTCTTTCTTTAAAAAGAAAAGAACTAGGCTTTCCAATTTTAACATTAGTGAGCTGAATATCAGACCAGACCTGCACGAAAGCTTTAATCTGGCCAATAATAGTCTGCCAATTCGGGATATCATTCGCCCCTCCCCAGGTAATCCGACAATAATTTTTCCAGATGTGCCAAGAAATAATGCCTGCCATATTGTGCTTGAAAATATCAGTTAAGTTCTTATTCCCTGCTTCAAGCCACCAGGCAATGAACATCTGCCTAATTGGAGTATATCTGGTAGTACAAGGGATTTCAAGCCTTAGGCAAGGTATCCACAGCCAATATATGCAAAGGGATGGTGTTAAGAACATGTTTAATAAGCACTAGTCTCCCTCCAAAGCTTAAATTTTCTGCTTCCATGTTGACAACTTTTTATCAAAGCTTTGATGAATACCATTACAGTAATTTTTCCTATTGATTCCTTTATGCAGGGAAGCTCCTAGATACTTCATGGGAAAACTGAGTTTAGTCATGCCCAAGAGCCTCTCCAAGTTCCTGATTCGAGCCAGGGAAGTTTTACCACATCCAAAACTGCTTTTATCAAAATTAATGGCCTGACCTGAAGCCTTTTGGTAGAGACCCAAAAAACTCTTAAAATTCTGAATAGATCTAGCTTCCCCATTAAGAAAGACAAGGATATCATCAGCAAAGCAAAGATGAGTAACTGATTGTCCCACAGGACCAATCCAGTAGGGTTTCATTTTATTTTCAGCAACCATGCATTTTAAGCCTCTAGATAGAGCTTCAGTAGCAAGAATGAAGAGGAAAGGAGAGAGGGGATCTCCCTGCTTTACTCCTCTATGGGGTTGAAAAAAGCCTTTAGGTGAACCATTTATGAGAACTGAAAAATGAGTAGCCCTTAAATGATTCAATATTAAATTGATAAAACAATTAGAAAATCCAAACTTAGACAACACTGCTTCTAAGAAAGTCCAGGCCAGTCTATCAAAAGCTTTTGCCATGTCCAATTTAACCACAACATTGGTACCCCTGACCTTTCTGTCAATGGAATTGATCATTTCCTGAGCAACCAGAATATGATCAGAAATATCCCTTCCCTTCATAAAGCCTGCTTGCTCATCTGAAATTAGTTTAGGCAGAATATTGATAAGCCTGGAAGCTAATACTTTTGTACATACCTTACTCACAAAGTTGGAAAGACTGATAGGTCTAAATTCTGAAAAGGTAGATATCTTGTCTTTCTTTGGAATAAGGACTATGAGGGAACTGGCCGTAGCTGTAGGAATAACATTTCCTTGAAAAAAATCTTGAACCGCTCTGACAACATCTTGACCCACAATATCCCAACAATGTCTAAAGAAGACTCCATTATAACCATCAGGGCCAGGTGCACTGTTTTTATCCATATCCCAAACTGCATTCTTAACTTCTTCTGCAACAGGGAGAAGCATAAGCCTTTCATTATCAATATTATCCACTAACTCTGGGATATATTGCAGCATTTATTTCATTGTAAAGGGTTGACAACTTACTATTCTTAGCACTCTAGCTTATTACCTTATTACTCACAGATCTTCTACTGCAGGGTAAGACGAACGGCATTCGACCTTAGCAAGTGTAATTGTACCGGGGCGTTATTCATCATTAATAATATCCGGTCCTTTACTCATTCATTGTTCCCTTAACCCATCTTACTTGTTGCTGGACTAGTTAATCACCCACTCTTAAACAATCCACTCGAAATCCTTGGGCTTATGTGTTGGACCGAGGGTTGAAGGAATAAACCTCAACAATATCTTTCTCTCGCTATACAAGAGTGACAAAAACTATCTTGATAATTCACATACCACTACATGGTTCATAATATGTACAATCACCACCTTTATAATTATCTATTTAAAGATAGTATTTAATGATGTTAATACATATTAATTCCCATGCAAGTAACCATGATTATCTCAAATATAAGAATATAGCACCTCATCATTATTAAGGACAACACTGATGACATATAACCTAGCAGTGTCCTCAAGTTGGGTTTGTCCAATGAACTTTTTCCCTAACAAGCATCTATGTTATTAACTTGATATCTCTATACCCATGAGTAGTGAAATATAGTCATCAGTTAATCCACATTCAGGTCTATTAATTATTAATGTCCCAAATTAATAATATTAGACCAGGGACAATTAGAATATTATGCTTATTTTAAAGTGTAGCATTCCACAATTAAGTCACATACTTAATTAGCTACTAAACATAATATTCAGGGACTAAATATTAATAAAGAAAACTCACAATAATAATTAACATAAAATGAGTTTGTGACTTTATTAATTAATGAGCATTAAATATTTATTGATAAATCATAAACTATGATTGTCCTAGGGCATATTTCCAACAGTTTGTTTATGGATGTGCTATGTGTGAATGGTATTCAAGACGCCTAGTATAATATGGATGAGTTGGACTGCGGTTGACTATTCGTATTGTACGGCGGGTTGTTGACGTGTCCGGTAGATCCAAACAGTTAAGTTACCAAACATCTTTCTGTAACTCGCCAAACTAATCTGCCGGTCAAACCTGTTAACTCAATTCACTTTTTAGAATCCGTTAACTCAATCCGATTCATCAATTAATTGATTAAAAGAGAGAGTATATACTGCGTAGTATATTAGTAGGAATAAGGAAAAACGTTGTTTCCTGATACAGAAAAGTTGTTTGTACCCAGGTCACCTTTATATCCATCATGTTTGTGCAAAGTTTTTTTTTACTGTGAATCCCGTTCACAGATAAAATATGTTGTGCAAATTACTTTGTCTGTGAATCGGATTCACAGACAAAAGAAAAACCTTGACAAACATGGTGGGTATAAGAGTTTGTACAACAAGAATATACCTACTAGTATAAATAAAGTAAAATAAAGAAAGCTTGTGAAGTGCTGGACAGCAAACATAATCACACCAATTCAACCATTACCTTCACCTTTCCCATTTCATTACATTCACCTTTCCCATTTCAAATTTCAGGTCCAAAGTCTCCACAGAATTATCTCCTTTAATTTCTTCTTCCCAAACAAATACCTTATCACGCCGAATTCGTTTCATCGATCTCCATCTAGCTGTTCCTGTGTATCGATCATTTACAAGTATGATCGAGTGCACTGTAGTGTTTATGGTTTAAAGAAAAATCATTTTTGAATATGCGTACATAACACACAAATATAAACACACACACACAATGCTTACATGCATTCCTCGTTCAAAGCAATCCACTGCGGATTCGGAAAAATCAAATCCAAATGCCGCACCACAAAGCAAACAATCCGTTAAGAATCTTACTTCTCAGGTGAAAATCTAGCCCTATACATATGGTTAAGTTCTGGGCGTAAGTTTCAGGATCGAGACCGGCCCCCTTCCACGCTATGTCGATATCGTCTAACAGCGTAATAATAATGATCGAACTATTAGCTAGCTAGGTGGTCAATTTTTGTTTTGTTATGTAGATAAAGGATATGGCTCTCAAGGCGTCAGGGGCGTATAAGAACTGTAATTCGTGTACAAGTCAGCCGACTTTGAGTCAGAACGCGAGCGGGAATGGTGCGGCGGACCTGGCCGCGCCGGACAAGTTCCGGTGGTCGTACCGGCGGACGGGAAGCTTCAGCTCTAACTCAACGTCGGGAAGAAAGGAATTGGAGGCCAGGCTGAAGGGCATATCGAGCGGAGAGGTGACGCCGACGTCTATATCGGCGTCGGCAAGTGGCCGGCGAGCTGACCCTGTGGTGCTCGTGGAGGAGAAGGAGCCCAAGGAGTGGGTGGCGCAGGTGGAACCCGGCGTTTTAATCACCTTCGTTTCCCTGCCACGTGGCGGCAATGATCTCAAGAGGATACGTTTCAGGTATTTTCACCATACAAAAATGGTGCACTCAAATTATTTAAATTTGAATTAAACATGATATAATTAATAATTTGAAATGGGTATGTATCATTTTTGAAAGGTTTAAATATGGTTTTAGTCCCTGCCAATATGAAACACTTTGTTTTAGGTCCCTGCAAAATATTTTCTTTGTTTTTCATTCAAGTAATATGCACTATTTTAGTTTTAGTTTATCTCTAACTCCGAAACAACTCGACTATGAATTTTTTCTATTCTTGGTTACATAAATCTACTAGAAACATTTAAATTTATCAGTTTATAATTTTTTGATGCTAATAAGAGAGTTATAACAATATTAAAACTAATTATTCGCATTTTTAAAATACTACCTCTGTCCCGTTAGACTTTGTCAAGTGCAAAGTATGTGAGAAATAAGAATAGTAAAAACTGTGTGGTTGAGATTTGTGCAGAGGAGAGAGAAATGTGCAGAACCACAAATTAGTTGCTTTAATGAGAAAGTGACAAAGTTTTTTAGGACAATCAAAAAAGGAAAGTTTGCAAAGTCCAATGGGACGGAGGGAGTATGTATTAAAAACCCTCAAAAAATTGAAATTAAATTCTTTTTGAATGACATGACAAAGAATTAAAGGATACCTTTTAGTCGGGATTGTTTCGTTGTCAAGCGGAGGTTGTTATCATTAGTCATGGATTAAAAAGAAAATCAACATAAATTTCAAGGATGCAAATATTTTGCTGGGACCTAAAACAAGATGTACTATATTTGTGGGGACTAAAAGCATATTTAAAGTTTTTTTGAAATGTATACCATAGTTTTCACCAACAAGAATATGATTAGTTAGTATATGTGAATAACTAGAAAACAATCCCTATAGCATATTTAAAATTTACAGTCACGAGCAGACAATGAGTGAAGTAGTCACAGAATCCTTTTTTGAGGAGAAATATTCATGGATAAAGGTCTCATAGGAGTCATAGCCCCTACCATTCAAAACATAACAAAAAATCCTTTATAAATGTCATGTCACCACCGTGATTAGTTTTGTGAAAATAATCCATAGCCCATACCATTCAAAACATAACAAAAAATCCATAGCCTATCGTAATATAGACATACAACCCGCCGGTAATTTTATCATTGTATTTATAGAAATTACTTCAAATAGGACTAAAACTATGGCAAAAACTCAAAATAGGACTTGTTATGTTTTTTTTCCAAAATAGGACCATAGTGGTCCTATTGGAAACATACTCATTTCTTCCTTCCATTCTTACCCCTCCTTTAAATATTAGTAAAAGATAGCTAAAAGTCATAATTAAATGTTTAATTCATAATAAATTCGAAAAAATTTCAATAATTCGTAGAAAAATAATAAAAAAATTAATAAAATTTTTATAAAATAAAAAATAAGAAAAAATTTTTTTTTTAATTTTTTTTTTATTTTAAAAATTAATAAAAAAATAGTAAAACTCCATAAAAAAAATTAAAAAAAATATGGATATGTTTCCCACCGCCTGTACTACCTCAATGAACCACCACCTCCGATCGGTGTAAAAAATGCCACTTTTTTTTTTAAATTCCACAAAAATGGCATATTTCTCTATGAGAATGCCAACATTTTCATTCTGCCAACTTGAATCCTTTTGACTTTTGCCAAAAATATGGCATTCATAATTTTTTTGGCATTTTTTTACCCCGGTGACAGGAGGTGGTGGTACCGCCTCCCTGCACCACCACCTCTGACCGTTAAAAAAAATGTCATATTTCCTACAAACTTCCATTTTTTTCGGAAAATGCCAAAAATATGGCATATTTCTCTTTGAGAATGCCAACATTTTTTTTCTTCCATCTTAAATCATTCTGAATTATGCCAAAAATATGGAATTCATAATAAATTTGGCATTTTTTCCCCAAATGACTAGAGGTGGTGGTGCTGGGGCGGTATAGGCGGCGGTGACAAAAAAAATATTTTTTTGATTTTTTTTTTAATTTTTTTTAATTTTTTTTTATTTTTTATTTTTTTTGAATTTTTTTTTTTAAAATTTATTATTATTCAAAATATTTTTATTAATTTTTTGGTATATTTTACGAATTTTTATTATTTTTTATTATTTTATTATGAATTAAAACATTCCAATAGGTATAAGGGTATATTTGTCCAAGACAAACATAATTAGTCCTGTGGAAACATAGTTTATTTTTTGGTCCTATTTGTGCAAAGTGAATGACTTTTAGTCCTATTTTGATAATTAACTCTTGTATTTATTTGAAATGAATTTTTTTGAAATTGTCTATGAAACTGAAATAAGTCCAAGTAAGAAAATCATTATTGTCAGGTCATTAAATTATTGACTATAAGAATTAAAATTAAGGCTAAAACAATACATCGTAAAAAGGTATAACCAGACAATTTTTCAAAAAAATACTGTCGTAAGAGTAGATTAGGTTATAGCTTTGTTATAGTCTCCTCGGCTTAATTATTGGCTTTGTTATTTTACAATTGATCTTTGTAATACTTCGTATTTGTCACGGTGAGTTCTTTTTATTCTTTGATTCCCTTTTTAAATGTTTATTATAATTTGATTTCGTGATACCTGTTTATTATCTTCGATTTTGGCATTTGATAGTTCGATAGAATTTGTGGTTATATTTGTAATATTATATTATTGATTTATATGTCAGAATGTTTTTAATTGGACTAATTCCATCTCAGATCATATCAGACCATACTAGACTAGATCAATCAGATTTTGAGAGTAAAAATACAGAAATACATATATCCACTCGACGGATCAGAATAGTATAGATCAAGTCATATCATATATACTGGATTTAAATAGGCTAGACTAAACTTAAGCGTTCAAACTTAAATATAACAGACCATTATAAATCAGATCATACTATAGTTAACTTAAATTGATGTGACCATACCAGCTGGATGTAAACATATCAAACTGGATTAAAAATACAATTTAATTAAAAACATTCCTAAGGAAAAAGTGTCGACTCTTACTTTAGTTATGAAAAATAAATTGAATATATGCAACAACGACAAAATTGGATGTGATGTACAAAGTACTACTCAAAATGGATAATAATACAAGGATTACAAGCAGTAAATAGTGAATACTTCATTTTAGAATAAAAAGAAAATTAAAAAGTATATTCCCTAAGCAATCCTTCATTGTATCCGTGTCCTGTCGTTATTCAATTCAAATTGTGACTTGCCACATTAAAATAGCAATCCTATTCCAACTTGTGGTCAACCCAACATTAAAAGACTAAATGATCGCTTTGTCGTGCATACTCCATACACAAAGTAATCATGGTGATCATTACCAAAAAAAATGCGTGATGATAAAAGTAAATTACGAGCCCGTTTGGTAGCACCAAAATCGGCTGTTTTGGCTGATTCTGCTGAAATTTATGATATTCTGGCTGGAGTGGCTGTTTTGGCTGATTCTGCTGATTTAAGAAAAAAATATTTTAAAAATATATTTTATTAATAAATTAAAGAAAAAATTATATGTAAAAATAGCTAAAATGGTCCTCTACAGTAACTTCAGCCAATACAGCCAGAAAAGTAACTCCAACCTTACTTTTTCGGCTTATTACACAATTCAGCGCGCGAAAGTAAAAGTTACGTGTTTGGTGAAAAAGCTGGCTGATAAGCCTGATAAGCCGAAAACAGAGTTCTCCAAACGGGCTCTACCTTACTTTAGAGTAAGGTAGAGTGCCTTGCTTCCTCCCGATCATCCGATTGACAATTCAACGGTCAGAGATCTTGGGCTCCACTTTTTTGCCAATCTCGAGGCTGTGTTGGCAGCTCCCCTTCCGTCCGATGCGCAAGACACCCTCCTAGTCGGGTAGAGGATCTCAATCCGTTTTTTTATCATGTCCGAGCGTGACTATTGCGTAGGGGTGGGCAAATCGTTTTAAGTTTCGATTTTCTAAGGTTTTGGTTCGGCTTCGATTTATTCGGATTGAGAGAATTTGTATCAAACTAAAACCATTTATGTTTCGGTTTGATTTCGGTTCGGTTTCGGTTCTTTGAATTTCGGTTTACCATAGTAAAAATTATTAGGTTTAATTTAGTTCGATTTGATTCGTTTTCTTATGTTTATTATGATTTTATTTGATCAAGTTCTTATATTTTAGAATTAGAAAATGAAAGTAAAATGTAAAAGGAAATAAACAATAGAAAAATAAACAATAAAAAATTATAAATTAAAACTTTTAACATCATTTTGACCACTAGAAAAAGATTCACTTCTCACAAAAAATAAGATTATAGTTTATTAACATTTATAATACGAAGTATCACATAAAATATTCAAAAAAAACTAAAGGAGTCGGTGGTACAAATAATGTTGTAACATTCACAATTTTATTCAAACAAATCATGCAAAATATATAAATGCAATCTGCTATTGTTATCGTCAAACTTAACAAATACAAATATGTCATATTATTAGCTAACTTTGTAATAATGAATGTATGAAATGTGTAAAAGTTAAAATGATACATGTTGAATATGTATTTTTCATGTCTAAATTAGTTATATATATATATATATATATATATATATATATCTTAAAATGAAGAGTGAAAATAAATATAAAGTGGGTGTGTTTGTATGTGTGTGTGTGTATGTATTTTTCACTTTTGCATGTTTCGCTTGCACTTTTGCTTATTTCTGTTGCACTTTTGCACCATTTCGATTTTGGTCAAATTTGGACAAAATGACAGTGGTAGTTTTGTAAATAACCCAATTGTTTTCGCTACCACGAAAAAAGTGCAACGAAAACAAGAAAACGTGCAAACGAAACATGAAAAAGTGCAAATTTCGCACTTTGCACGGGAAGACCACTTATATATATATATATATATATATATATATATATATATATATATATATAATCTTGGCCATTGATGTGAAAAAATGGATGGAAGAGATCAAATTTTAAGTGAAAAACGCGGTGACATTTTGGTAATTATGAAGAACTTTTATTGAAAATATTGTGACAAATGTGTATCAGAATAGTCAAAAAGTGCAAACGTAGAGCACAAAAGTGCAATACAGTACAAAATAAAGTATATAGGGGTGAGTTCAAATACAAAGAAGTCTTCCCATGAAAAGTGAGAAGTGATCTAAGCCCTTGATTATTTAAACACAAGAGACGGTTTTAAAAAATGTGCAAATATTTATACTATAAAGTGGATAGTTACTGATTAAAAGTGCACTCATGCGTGTTAAAAAAGTTTGTCAAAATTTTCTAACTTCTACACTTTTTATTTTGTACTGTATTGCACTTTTGTGCTCTACGTTTGCACTTTTTGACTATTCTGATACACATTTGTCACAATATTTTCAATAAAAGTTCTTCATAATTACCAAAATGTCACCGCGTTTTTCACTTAAAATTTGATCTCTTCCATCCATTTTTTCACATCAATGGCCAAGATTAGTTCTTATTTTTCACCTAGGAAGCACTTTTTATTTGATCCATACTATATATATATATATATATATATATATATATATATATATATATATATATATATAGAGAGAGAGAGAGAGCTCTTCTCATCAGGCCGGCCTGACGGGCTGCCCCGTCCGGCCGAGCCCGTTTGGGCACCTTCCCGGTGGAATTTTTTGATGAAATTTTTTGAGCATGTTCCTCATCAAGTCTAGTTTGTCCATACCAAATTTCAGCTCAAAATTCGATCGGGAAGGTCGTCAAATGATTTTTGCAAGTTAACTGGTCCGGAAAATACATATTCCGGACCAGTTAACTTGCAAAAATCATTTGACGACCTTCCCGATCGAATTTTGAGCTGAAATTTGGTATGGACAAACTAGACTTGATGAGGAACATGCTCAAAAAATTTCATCAAAAACTTCCACCGGGAAGGTGCCCAAACGGGCTCGGCCGGACGGGGCAGCCCGTCAGGCCGGCCTGATGAGATGATTTCTCTATATATATATATATATATATATATATATATATGTATACAGGATTATTCCTGTCCGGAAATTCCGGACAGGAACCCCGACCGGCCTCCTCCATTTAGGGGCCTTCACGGTGGTATTTTTTGCCCAAATTTTTTATGTATGTTCCTCATCAAGTCTAGTTCATCCATTCCAAATTTCATCAAAAAAATTCAACCGGGAAGGTCGTCAAATGATTTTTGCAAGTTAACTGGTCCGAAATATGTATTTTCCGGACCAGTTAACTTGCAAAAATGATTTGACGACCTTCCCGATTGAATTTTTTGCTCAAATTTGGTATGGATGAACTAGACTTGATGAGGAACATACACAAAAAAAATTGAGCAAAACATACCACCGGGAAGGCCCCCAAATGGAGGAGGCCGGACGGGGCTCCTGTCCGGAATTTCCGGACAGGAATAGCACTCTATCTATCTATCTGTCTATCTATCTATATATAGATAGAGAGAGAGAGAGAGAGAGAGAGAGAGAGAGAGAGAGAGAGAGAGAGAGAGAGAGAGAGAGAGAGAGAGAGAGAGAGAGAGAGAGAGAGAGAGAGAGAGAGAGAGAGAGAGAGAGAACTTCATGTCCAGCCGGCCTGACGGGAACCGCCGTCCGGCCGAGGGAATTTTGGGCACTTCCCGATCGAATTTTTTGAGGAACGTTTTTGAGCATGTTCTTAATCAAGTCTAGTTTATCCATACCAAATTTCAGCTCAAAATTCGATCGGGAAGGCATTCAAATCATTTTTTGAAGTTGACTGCGTTTTTATATGTATATTTTGACGCAGTCAACTTCAAAAAATTATTTGAATGTCTTCCCGATCGAATTTTGAGCTGAACTTTGGTATGGATAAACTAGACTTGATGAAGAACATGCTCAAAAAATTTCATCAAAAAATTCGATCGGGAAGTGCCCGAAATGCCCTCGGCCGGACGGCGGTTCCCGTCAGGCCGGCTAGACAAGAACGGGACTATATATATATATATATATATATATATATATATATATATATATATATATATATATAAGTTGTTCGGTGTTCGGTTCGATTTACGGTTTTTTCGGTTTTAAACCAAACCAAACCATTCGGTTTAAGCAAATTCTTACCAAACGGTTTACATAAGTAATCCCAAACCACCAATTTTCGGTTCGGTTAAACCTAACCATTTTGCCCACCCCTACTATTGTGTTTCTTTTTCGATTTTTAATTTTTATATTCTTTTGTCAGATAATTATATATAAATAACAACAGGAATATTACTTTCCCGCTTTATATGGTCCTTCTCCTTCTTCGTGTATGAAGAATTGAAGGAGCACCAATAGGGATTTTGGTTTTAGAGGCAACAATTGATCGACTTTATAGTTTATAGGGCTCCAACAAAAATGAGGAAACTTCAATGACAACAAATGCATTTTGTAGCGAAGGCTATGGCCTCAACGATGAATACAATTTTCACATCAAAGAGGCACATGACTATGGTTTCATAGCTTCGGCTCAGATAGGCACACGTTCAGGGTTTTAGAATGTGATGGCATGCGATGGGGGTTTCATACCATAGAACATATGGGTTTGATTGGTGAGGGACAGTCATGGGGCTAGTGGGTGGTAGTGATAGAGATGGTGGGGGCACCATGATGGGACTGGGTCACTGCCCGTGGTGGTAGTGTGTGTGGGTGTCGAGGGCATCGTGGTGGAGCCATTGGGCTTTCTAGGTCATCGGGACATCAGATGTCACTGTCGCGGTGGTGTAATTGTTTCTAAGGAAGCGGGTCTCTAGGGCGATGGGTCACTTGGGTGCCACAGTCACTTGTGTCAATAGTCACTGGAGCAGCGGGGTTCAGGGTTAATGTGTACAAGTTACATTTGTTTAAAGTGTATAAAAGTCATGTTTGCATATTTAAAAAAAAACATATTTTTGTCCATAAATCTTCTTTTAGCATTTTTTTAATGTTAAAACTCATATTGTATGTACCACAGATGAAGGATGTTGGATGGAGTTCATGGGAAGATTATGGGATTCATTAGAGTCACTGTGGGTAGGTACATTTGGGAGCAGATGAGATAAGTGTTGAGAAAATAAGAGATGTACTTGGTAATGTGGGGGGCTGATTTGTCTAGCATTTAGGAGATTTTGGTGGTAAGAGTCTGCCCATGCGTGTGATATTATATTTGATGGTCTCCATGAGGAAACATCTGGAGAGTGTTTCTGGTTTTAGATGGGATTAACGGTGTGAATATTCGAGCTAATTTGGAGGCTAGCGAATGAAATATTTTTCTCAAAGTGAGCATGTTGGGAAACATACGTCTGGTGCCAGAAACAATCAAGGCATATGTAGGCCATTTGGGCAGGGGAATAACCAATAAATTGAAATGAGGTACAACGGGAATGGAAAAGACATCAAAATAACTCAAGCTATCGTAATTGGGGTGTGCTTGGAAGAGGCATTGAATTGGCGTCTTAACTCTTAAGCATTGGAGTGGAACAGGTAGGCGATTTATGAGATATGTGGTGGTAGTAAATGAATATGCCCAATATTGGGGGGATTGGTCGTGCGAAGGAGTGTTAATTGAGTTTTGACGCTATGCTGTTGACTGCATCCTGTGAAGATGTTGTATTTAGGTGTGTGAAGAGCGGGGGTAAGAAGATAAATTTTGTGATGTGTAAAGTATAGTGTTAACACTTTATGTTCGCCATCATTGTTGGAAAAAAGTTTTGGTTTTGACGGAAAGTTTATTTTCTACTAATGAACAAAAAAGTTTGATTGTGAGCAACATCATTAACTGAAAACTTGAGAAAGAGAATGTAACGGCAGAATTCGATACCGTTAGTAAATAGTTAGTTAGTTAATAAAGTTGGTTGTAAGCCGCTTGACTTGAACTATAATGTGTATAAATACGAATGATGATGATGATGATGAATAAAGATTGTTTTTCTGTCATTCTATTCAATTTGTTATTCTCTCTCTCAGTTTACGTTTAACAATGGAGTCTAGCTCTTGTTAAATGCTAATAGTTCTTAACAGTCGAGATATTCTCTTGTTACATTGGTATCAGAGCCCTTGATATCCTACGACTTCCGCCTTGAAGATCGTTGAGCTAGCGCATCGTTCACGAACTAAAACCGACATTGATGCCATGGAAGAGCAGTTGCAAGATCTCATCCAGTCTCAAATGCAATTTTAATAGGAAATTCAGCAACAATTTCAAGAATTGGTTGGGTTGTAGTGGATTTACAAAAAAAAAGGTGGATAAGGAATGTTCAAATAAAGAAGGAAACCAATTCATATTTTGATTGATTCTGGGAGCACACATATCTTTATGGATACTAATTTGGCTCAGAAATTTGGATATCAATTAAAGAAGGTGAAACAATAAATTGTTGTTGATGGTAATCATTTGGCTTGTCAAAGTATGTACAAAGTCTTTACATGGACATTGCAGCAACACCTTTTCAAAGCTAATGTTCTATTAATACCACTGGGAGGCTATGATATAGTATTAGGAATACAATGGCTCACTTAATTGGGACCAGTTTTATGGGACTTTAACAAGTTGATAATGAAGTTCGGATGGCAAGAAGTACCAGATTTATCTCTTACATTTAGCACCTAATAAGGAAGAAGACATAGAAAAAGGTTGTAAGGCAGAATGAGTATCAGAAAGTCAACAGTCAGAAGAACCTACATCTCTACCTCCTTCCAGAGGAATTTATGACCATAAGATACCACTAGAACAAGGAGAAAATTTGGTTAATATTCATTGAATCAAAGAGATGTTAATGAAGGGTTGGTTAAATATATATATGCTCATTGGATTATCCAGAACAGTTCAAGTCCTTATGTTTCTCCAGTTGTACTGATTGGTTAGAAGGATGGAACATGGCGGCTATGTGTGGATTATAAGGAATCACACAATAAACCCATCAAAAATAAGTTTCCTATATCCATAATTGATGAGTTGATTGATGAACTGGATGGTTCTACACTTTTTTAGCAAGTTACATCTCAGGGCAGGATACCACCAATTGAGCATGAACAAGGAAGATATTCATAAGACAGCATTCAAAACTCATGAAGGGCATTATGAATTTCTGGTAATGTCTTTTGGGTTAACAAATGCACCAGCTTCATTTTCAAACTGGATGAATGTCGTATTCAAAGCTCTACTGAGAAAATGTGTGCGAGTATTCTTTGAAGACATATTAATGTATAACAAACACTTAGACGACCACTAGAAGCATTTGGAGATGATTTTTCAGATCATGAAGGAATCAAATGTATGCTAAAGTCTCTAAGTGTGAATTTGTTATGCACAAGGTGGAATATCTAGGGCACTTTATCTCAGGGGGACATTCAAACTGACTCTAAAAAATGGAGGTTGTAGCTAAATGGCTAAGCCCTCGGTCAATTAAACAGTGAAGAAGCTTCTTGGGATTGGCAGGTTATTATAGGAATTTTGTAAGGTTTTATGGAGTCATAAGTAAACCTTTATAACAAATTTATTGAAGAAAGGAACTTTTGTGTGAAATAAGGAGGCACAAATTGCTTTTGAAAAACTAAAAACATCTCTGATATTTGCTCCAGATTTGGCACTCCCAGATTTTGTTAAGACATTTGTGGTTGAAACCGATGCTTCAGTAAAGATTGTTCATAATAACATGATATCCAACAAAATCTGTTATACTCTTAGGTAGGCAACATCCACAAGAAAGGTAGTAAGAATTTTCAAAGAGATAAAAGAGCAAACAAACATAGTGTGAGCTGGCAATTGAGATAGTCGCAAAAAGGCCCATTGATGTTCTTTCCTTCCATAACAACTTTGCTCCACCAGACTCTAGCTTCATCAATGGACCCACCATACTTAATCTGGGTAGTACCATAAAGAAGCCACATCAAATGTGATCTTTTTCGTGGATTCATATTCTTCATGAGGTCCGAGAGTAGGGGAGGAGGAAGTGCTTTGTCAACATCCTTGCTCTAGAGCCAGTCTACCAGATTTAGAGAAGGTTTGGACTTCTTAGCATGTTTCTTCTTCTGGCCGTGAACTTGAAAATGCCTGGCAATATGCTCTATGGTGAGTCTTGTAGTAATGTCAAAACTCCTCTAAGAGGAGAACTCTGTGAACCAATTCTGAGCAGCTCTGTCTGTTTTGCTCGCTTCTCTTCCCCCTTCTTGGCATCAACATAATCACCAAGGAGTATATGAAGCTTCTGGAACTCTCTAGCATGCCCTTGCGACCAATTTGAGCAAGAAGGTGTGCCGCTTTGTTCATCTCTCTGAAATAGTGCACAATTTTAACTAAGAAAGAGTCAACCGACTCGTATCAAGTGTCGATTGGAAGACAAATACTTCGGATACCTTATAGCTCTAGTTGCCGCCATACCAATTGTTAAGGGCATCATCTTAACAATTAGAGACATTGCAACCCGAGTACCAAAAGTTCCTAGGTACATAATATTTCTGTGTGCATGGTTTTCCAAAATTATTTTAAAAAAAACTTTTGAGGATTTCACATGGTATAGTTTAGGAACCTTAGGCTCTAATATCACTTAAATTGACACACCCTTGACCCGCCGATGACGTCGACAACCGCCGTATAACCCGTTAAGGGAAACCGCAATCTATTCTTGCTGAGTTATACAAGGCATCATGTATATCATCCATACTAAGTATCCCATAAGAATAAAATAAACTAAAAGCATTTTTATTACTAAGAAGTGGAGAATAATATCTAAAATAGTAATTAGCCCACGAGAGACAAGTTGTTGGCACAAAGGTTCAATTACAAATATGATTGACAAAAGTATAACCCATGAGCATTTATGACTAATTTTAAAATAGAATGAGGATGCACAAATTAAGTGTTCACCCAAGCACACTATCTGTAAAAGTGCATGCAGCAAGCACATGCTCGAACCTGGAAAAATGGGCGCCCTAGCTAGGGGTCAGTACAACTGGTACTAGCGAGGGAAAGGGATACTATAAGATATATAATGAGCATTTAGACATTGGACCCTTAAAATATGGTGATACATATAATATATACTCCCTCCTTCCCTTAAAACTTTGCCAACTTTCCTTTTTTAGATGTCCCACTAACTTTGTCACTTTCCTTTTAAGCAAAGAATTTGTGGTTCCAGATAATTCTCTCTCCTCTGCACAAACCTCTACCACATAGTTTTTACTTTATTAATCTCTGTGCCGGTCAAACTTGGCAAAATTTTAAGGGACAGGGACAGTAGCATTTCATATGAGCAGCAAATATTCAACCCGTAGGCCATTTTTATATAAATACCTTTAACTATCACCTCAAAATCAGTGTTTAATATATCAACCCTGAAAGCTCAAGTACTAGCATGTAGGCCCAATTTAACTTGATCCAGCCTATACGCTCCAAAATTGTTTAATCAATCATGAATTTTATTATCAACTTTTTAATTCAGTCCTTAGGCCACCTGACTCTATACAAGTGCTGACACCCAAATAAAAACCTAAGATTTATAGACCACTCCCTCTTATATGCTTGTAGTTCATTTAATCAGAAGGTAAGGTCTTTTGGGGATCTATGTGGTAGCGCCGTCAGGTCCACATAAGATTCCCCAATTCTATATACAGCCTTTGTGTGATCACACCACGAGTGTTCCACCCGACTCACATTCTCTAGAGTCTAAAGTCGTGTCAGATCATCGTCCTCGCACCTATGCGCGCACACTAAACTAGGTAGCTTATTATGTCAAAACTTGTGGACAGTATTAGATGTTCGTCCATATACAAATAGTTTAATCATGCGTGTAGGCTCATTCCCTAACAATCCATACAATTCAGGAAAATCAGAAGTTGGCGGTTTGCTACTATGTGCCCTATACAATTTTGAGGTGTATTGGGAAGGTAGCTTACAGATTGAATTTACTTGAGGGGGCTAAGGTACACCCAATCTTTCACATGTCACCCCTAAAGAGATGTATTAGTTCTAGGTTCGTATTTCGCTCTAATCTTTCGTCCATAGATTAAACGTGTGAGTTCTGCATATCTCCATCCTCAATCATATCAAGGAGATCGGGCTGAGTAAAAAAGGTTCAACAACAGTGACCTTATTCTAAGCTTCTGATGACAAAGAAGAAGCTTATAAGGGATTGGTACCAATGGTTGTATTCAAAAAATTAGCTTAACGAATACAACCTTGGGACAAGGATCTCAAAAAGAGGGAAGTATTATCATGAAAGTGACAGAAGGTGGCCTGGTAAAGATACGAACTTTCAAACACATTGGAGAAATATGGTGAATAAGCGACCTTCACCCAGAATTCATAATCTAGGAAGGCACCGAACTGCGAGATTACTTAATTGGCCGATTTAAACTACTGGGCTTATTTTACACCAATGGACTTATTATCTTGTTTATTTCATATTATTTCAGTTATTATGATTTGGCTAATCATTAAGTATTTATGTACTCATGATGGGAAGGAAGTATACAAATAATAAGTATTATCAATGCCCCTGTATCTCTTTTTCTCCCCCTCATATCTCTCTCCCTCTCCATTATTATATCTCTCTCTGTTAAGTTATTAGTCTGTATTTCCCATTATCATTACATGCACCTCCTCATACCACCCTCAAACTTATTGACAAACTGAAAGATTAAACCAATTTCTGGAGGCCTATCTAAGGGCCATGATGCGTCAAAACCCAAAACAATGGTTTCAATGGATATTTATGGTAGAATACTAGTATAACATTAACTATCACACTGACACTAAAACTTCTGCTTTTGAAGCCTTATATTCACACCCCTTCCTCCACTATCTCTACCTACCTCGTCCAATCTGACCCATATGGATGTTAAGGAATTTATTACTCACAAGCAGAGAATGAATCAAGAGTTAAAGGAAAACCTCAAATTATCTCAAGGGAGGATGAGACAATACGCATATAGTAAAAGGACTGGTAGGGAGTTTGAAGTAGGAGAAAGGGTGTACTTGAAACTGGCAACACGCTACTATGGACCGTACAACATTATTTAACTCATAGGTAAGGTGGCTTACAAATTAAACCTACCCTAAGATGTTAAGATTCACTGGATAGTCCTTGTCTCTCTTCTAAATCGTTGCATCAATTCACATATTGAAGTAGCAGCCTAGCAGGTACCCTACCTCCCATCAATAAAGATGGGTGCTTTACCATATCTCCATCCTCAATCGGGGGATTCATGATGAGACACAAAATGATGAGACATGAAGGGAACCTCCAATAACCTTATTCATGGTGCAGGACCAAACATGGGAGATAATTGAATGCTAGATGTCAAAGGTCGCCCTTAAGAAGATGTTTCCAAGGGTTGATCCTTGGGGACAAGGGTCTCAAGAGGGGGGGGGAGTATTGTTATGAAATTAACAAATAAAACGGAACATGAGGGAGATCGTAGTAAATAAGAAGATAAAAATGGAATCGCTAACCTTCAGTTAGAGATACAGGATAGACAGTCCGGGTTGAGCAATAATAAAGCATAAGGGCGGCAACTATGGTTGGCTATATTAATTGGCTCAAATGTTTTAATATAATTACGCCCAAATTTTATTTAACGGGCCCTTATTATTGTAGAGTTCTACTATACATGTATGGAATTCTAGAGAGAGGATGATTATGAAAATCCTAACTAATTCCTCTCTCTCCCAAAATCTCCCTCTAAATCTCTCTCTCTCTCTTCATTTAATTCTTATCTTCTTTAATCGATTTCTGTGTCGCAGTCGAGTCTACAACACGGGGCCATCCCCCTAGTGTGTTGTCTTCCCCATTAGTACCAGACTTCTTGATATTTTGTGGATCCTTTTCCTGCCTTGCTTTTTAGTTGGTGTTTTTTCTCCTGAAGTTAAGGTGCCATATTCCCAATAGTGAGAGATTGGATGAGGATGTTGCTTTGCTAGTGTTATAGACTGAATTTTTTGTCTTTTTTTTGCTCCTATAGATAGCGCCAATGTCTGATTTGTAGGCTAGGGTTGACCGAACGGAAAACCCTTGAGTTGACAAGAATGTGGAAGTATATGAAGAGTCCGAAATAATAAGGCATTGAAAGATAACTTTTTTTTGTTGACATATTTATGTGATTCAAAGGAGTAGTACTCAGAGAATTCAGTCATGGGGAAGTTTTTTCTTCCCAATAGGGGCACGACGCCCCTCTTATAGGCTGGAGGTAGGCCCATTAATACAAAGAATATTCAAACATAAGTATACTAATTATTACAATTTAATGAGTTAATTATTACGTAATATTATGAAATAAATATGATCATAAATATCAATTCGTTGTGTATTAATGAGTCTATCGTGGTGACCAACTGGCCGTTGGATCCATTCGGCCGAGCGTTGGATTCAATTTTATCTGAAGTGTTGAGCCGAGGCCTGGGCTCAGCAGACTGCTATCCTGAAGCCTAAGAATTGATCGAGGTGAGACCTCGATAATTATATGCATCATCATTCAAGACAATTCCAATGAACCATAATATTGAGGGGTTATGTGAAGCATCTTACGTCATATGACCTTAAAAAAATAAAATATCAAGCCGTCGTATTTAAAATAGTCTTTTCTCTCAATATAGGTTAATCTTTTATATTGAAATTTCAAACCTTAATATAGTGGCTCAACAAAACATTTTAAATTGTCAATCTTGAAGTTTGTTTATTCTTTGAGTTTTGGTCATACTGCGCTTCTCACTTTCTCCTTTGAGAGTTGATAACACATTTCTAAGAGATTGATTTAATAAAAAGAGCAATTCAAAACATGCATGATAGTATATTGTTTTTATATTTGGTTGGGTGGTGATTATTACTTCTCCCCAATCTTTTTTCCTTTTATTTATTAATGGCCGAGTTAAATTCAATTTGGGCAGTCGAGAAATATTTAACAAGAATCAAGCTCAACAGTGGTGGACGGAGAACTATGATAAAGTAATGGAGCTCTATAATGTGAAGAAGTTAAACCGCCAAGCATTCCCTTTACCAACACAACCTAGAACCATTAAAGATAAAGAACAGGTACGCACTTTATACGGGGTAATATTTAGGATAATTCAATTGAAAGCATAATATACCTTACCTGAACTAGTGTCATCTAATCTAAACTCAACGGTTTGTTTTGTTTAAAAATGATTTGTATTAATGTGATTTGAATTTATATGTAGCATTATTATCTAAGTTTGATTTAATTTATTTAAGTGTAGAAATGACACATCAATATAATCTTTTCTCGTGTATGCTTGTTTTTAACTTCATTTATTTATCATTAGTCGCTGATAGTATATATGACACCAACAATTTTCAAATTATCCATTAATGCATGGTTTAAGAGAAACCCCAAAAATTTAATCCGTAAATATAATGGTTTCTCCTACTTGAATAAGTTTACTTTGCATCTAGACATAAAGCTAGTGTGTGACTGAGAAGTTTTGAATTGAGGAATCAAACTGGCATTGTTATAGTACACAATTCAGCTACTTGAACAATAGAACAATATAGTCATGTAAGCAAGCAATGAAAACTTACATGTCCATTCCAGCTTGGTGCATAATATAGTCATGTAATCAGAATTATTTAAGTCACAAATAGGTGAAATAACTATAGATTGTATTTAAATAACTATTATTCAGTCTAGTCCTTGTACTTTATTTTTTCATTAATAAAACTTGGTAAATGTTCCTCGACACTTATCCCACCAATTTTGGTGGTTTGCCTACCGGGTTTAAAAACCAAAAAATAAATATGCAATGATAAATTGTAAACAATTTACAATTTAATTAGTGACAAGTTAGTTTTAGCTTAGGAGTTTTATGAACTTAACCTCATTCAATTTGATGAAATATTAAATGACAACTATTTTTTTTAAAGAAATGAAAACTATTTAGATATGAAAAATATTAATTTTAAAAGGTGCTAGACGACATCTTCATATAAGCAAAAGAATTAGCCTATAATTCAGTTCAGGGGAGATTAATCGCAAATTATATCATATACTCAGTTATACCATGTGCATGATATAACTGGGTAAATTTGTAATCATTTGCAACTTTAAGGCTGATTATTATAGGTAATTCCGGCCCCTTTTATTTGTTTCTTTCGTTGGCTCCCCGTTTCATTTATTTCTTCTTCTTCTCCTTTGTAAAACTAACGCATTCAAATTTTGAAAATGATTAAAGGGAATGGCAACTTCATAAAAAACTATCAATCAAAAGATTTAATATGCATCAAATTAGTAAGCATAGTTAATTCTATTATCGGGAATGAGTTTATTAAGCGTGAATTATTGAAATGAGCCGTGTATAATACAAAAATGAGTATAATGTTTAAAATAAATGTGCACGAGTGAAAGATTACAGAACAAACACATTAAAGTTTGTGTGTTAGGAATAATGAATTATTTTGCTTGTTCTGTAATCTTATACTCGTGTACATTTATTTTAGCATTATATTCAATAATGCACGCATAACAAACTCATTCCCGCTAATAGAATTAACTATGTTTACTAATTTGATGCATATTAAATCTATTGATTGACAAAAAATTATTTATTATTATTTTTGGCAAAATTTATTATTAATTATTCCCTTAATAAATAATAATATTTCTCATGCATAAATCTACTAATATATTAGTAAACGAATCTAATTGTATTAAGTTGATTTCTAATGAATATACTATTATAAAAAGAACTTTTATGGTATACTGAAATGAGTATAACATTTAAAAGCAATGAGCACTCGTATGATATTATAAAATGAGCATAACAGAGATTTTAAATGAGCATACAATAATGAATTATGTTGGGTTGTAATTAAAATATTACATGTATGATTTATAAAAAAATAGTTTTATGTTATATTTAAATGTGTATAAAGTTTAAAAGAAATGAGCATAACCAAGGTTCCAAATGAGAATATGGCCATTATAAGATTTTTTTTTAAAAGAAAACATGAGTTTTACGTCATTTCCAAATGAGTATAATATTTACATTGAACGTGTATTGATAGAAAGGTTTAAAATGAAAATTATTATATGTGGACTGTGAAATGAGTTTTTGCTGTACTAAATGAGCATATGTTTCAAAATAAATGTGCATTAGTGTAATAACATCATAAATCTCATAATATAAAGTTTGTCAGTTTAGAAAAAAGAATTATGAAGTACTTTTTTCAATGCTTTGTTATATTCCTCATGGATAAATCTATTGATAATATATTAAATACAAATTTGTTTGTAATGAATAAATTACATGTATGGGTGTACGCTATACGTAAATGAGTATAACAATAAAAGAAATGAGTATTAGTATGATATTATGTAATAAGCACAATGATGGAATGAGCATACCTTATGAAATATGCATCGATACAACATTTTCAATTGAACTTACCTGAGCATGTTAAAAGCGAAAAATTCACACCACTCGTTTATGTCTGGATGTATGGTGTTCGCTGTTCACTGTACACAAGGGGATGACTAGCTCTCCCCCCTTGTGAATGTTTTGTAGACTTAGTCCTATCTTATAGACTTTATAATAATTAACAAGTTTCAAAAAGTTTTTACTTGTATGTTTGACATAATAAATTTTAAAAAACTGTTTTAAAGTATTTTCCTGAAATGTGATTCATTCACTCTTAATCGATTCATAATATGGTGTGGGACTCCTATGAAAAAATTAAATGATGATGATTATAAAAAAGACAATGAATGACATCACGATTAAGAAAATTGTGAGGAAAGATGTTGAAGTCCTACACCAGAAAATTGTGAAATACGTAGTAATAGAATACTATATTAAAATTTGAGTTAGTCGGATGACGTAGCCCATATATTTTCTATGTAAGTTATATGCAATATGTCGTACTATGTATTACTCCGTATTTAATAGTTTGACCATATGAAATTAAAAGGTACGTATATATATCTACTATTGGGTGTTGTAGAATTTAAATATTGAAGCATTGGGGCGAGGGGGAAACACTCTCGTACAGCCATTGCCGCTGCATGATAAGGAGCGTAGCGCGCCCCTCGTGTACTTAGAGCAGCAACATTCAACAACGCATAGCTATGACGGTGCCAAGACGGAGACCTCGTCGATGACGACCACCAGCCTGTCTCGAGATGAGGAGGAGTTCTCCATAAGCAATGCCAGTGATCTTGAGAACGAATGGGTGGAGCAAGATGAAGGTGGTGTTTACATCACCATCAGAGCTTTGCCAAGTGGAAGGCGAGAACTCAAACGCGTTAGATTCAGGTAAATATATATAATTTGCCAGCTTTCCCTTCGATTCCATCAATTCGTTGTTACCCATTCATATCACTACGTAATATATATATATATATATATATATATATATATATATATATATATATATATATATATATATATA